>JACEFZ010012123.1:225000-320000 GCA_014155875.1 Cepaea nemoralis
TCCCACACCGATAAGTTGCACTTAAATGACGACTTCTCGTCCAGAAAACAATGGCAAACTACTGAACGTAAAATTGCTTATAAAATCAGCCAAGGGTTGATTGTAACGTCCGGCAAAAGACATGCAACATTTTATGTTGTAAAGCCTGGACTTGGGTATATGTAGTAGGTTCGGGCATTGGCAATGTATTCATTTATACTTTAGCAGCGGCGAAAGGTAATTTGGAAGAATTTGGGATTTTATAAATTAATATGGCGCTATTGATGAATGATGTTTACTGAGTGGCAATACTTTACTTTTAAATGCTAACATGAAATGCTAAAGGAGACCGATATATTTTATGAAACATGTTACAAGTAAAGGCAGACACACAAAATGGTAGATCAGATGGATGGAAGAAGAAATGAATGATGCAGAGAATGAAACAGAAGAAACTTAGAACGTAAATCACCGACGTCCAAGCACACTCGTTAGAAACTGATGAATAATTAAGGCCCAACCTGTTGATCTTCATCCGCCAGGGATTAACGTAAATATTTACAAACACGCGTAAATGTTGCTGATATGTTTTGTTGGCTCGGGTTAGCGAAGATAATAATTAACATGCGTTAATACTGGATGCTGCATTAGCTTGTAAAATTATTGTTAATAGTAATGCACACACACACACACACACACACAAAAACACACACACACGCGCGCACACACACACACACACATGAATGAATGCATTTGGGCAGGTACATACATATTTAAGAATATGGAAGCATAAGTTAGTAACACAGGTGCTAGGTAATATCATGCAGGCAAATACTGCTGCTGGGGTGGGAAGAGTTAGGCGTTCATGTATATCAGATTATGAATAGTTTCCTTTATATTCGTTATTGAGATGGGATGAATAGTTCCTTTTCTTATCGTTAATGAGATGGGATAAATGGCTTCTTTCCTATCGCTAGTCAGACATGATGAACAGTTCTCTTTCTTGTCGATAGTAAGATGGGATAAATAGTTCCTTTCCTTGTCGTTAGTGAGAATGGATCGATAGTTCCTTTCCTTGCCGTTTTGCCTTCCCATATGTATTCATTTGTCCAGTGACCTATCCTGTGCAGAACGTAGCTACCTGTCATGTTTTCCCAAATGTCTCTATCATGAACAAGATGTACTGTCTCTGTTACTGTCCTGTTATTCCATCTACTTTGTCGTCTTCCCGTTCATCTCGCTTTGAACTTAAGCAAGGTCCTCATTGGACTGATTTTTGCGTGAGGACAATCTTTCCCTATTAGCCGCGATCCTTTCCATTAGGAAAACACACTTCGATTTCTGAGTTACTTGTAGCTTAAGCCCCCAGGTCAAGAACATTAAACGAAATCCCTGTCTCGATTGAGATTCAACAAATAAATAATCATCAAAGATTAGCCTAAAATTATTTAAAACAGACAAAAAAGGGAGGCTATATAACATGTGTAGTGGTGTATGTATTCAGAAACATCAAGCATATGTCGAACTTTCGTAAGTTTCAAGGATTAAATTAAAATTAAAATAACAGGTAAGTCCCTTACCCTGCAAAATTAATAATTACCGAAAATACGTTCAAACCGCGGCTTCACTAGACAAACTAATTTGAGTATTACTGGAATAACGATTTTTAACAAAGTAAAAGAAGCCTACACAGACCAAATGGCACTCGGGGGTTGATGTGGTCGGCATCACGCAGAGCGAGTTCACTTTCCAAGCAATGCCATGGTACTCATTTTTAAACAGGGTCAACCTAGACCGATTAAAAAACAATTCGAATCTGAATGGGGATCGAACCCACTACCACTTGACGAGCGTCTAGCCACTATGCTAGCTCGGCTCCCGTCAATCCATCCATCATGTTCCATGCCGATAAGCGTGCCATCATGTTCCATGCCGATAAGCGTGGGCGGTCATGTTCTGCCATTTCACTCGATCACAAGAGTCGTGGATTAGCTCCATGTTTTTGTTTCGACCATACCACGTGGCCAAGCAATCCAGGTATTTACTTCTTGGTCTTCCACTTGGTCTGTTCCCTTTGATCTTACCAGTTGTCACCAAGTTCTCCAATCCATTTCTTCTCATAACATGCCCAAAAAATGTTGACTGCCTACGTCTAATGTCTCAAATCAATTTACGATCTTCATCTGTTTCTTGTAGGACTTGTTCATTGGTTTTTCTGTCTGTCCATATCAGATATAAAATGGAGCGTCCTTGGAGACCATGGAAGTGACCACCTCCCCTGTTCTGTGCTGATACCTAAGTCCAGCACAGTTAGGGCTATAAGAGCTCGCAGGGCATTCAGTTATGATCGCGACCATACTTCGCTCTTGGGGCGCCTAAGATCAGAGGGAAGATCTAAACCAACAAGAAGAATCTTTACTCAACCACGATGGTGGACACCAGAGATCGAGAATTCATGGAGTGAAAAGAGGGTGACCATAAGGAATTGGCAGAGGGTGCGGAGAGCAACCAATTCCGTTGACACAGAATTGGAAGAGGCTGAAATGTATAAAAAAGTAAAGGTGCAGGATTTCAAACTCCAGGCAGCAGAGGCAAAGAGGATTAAGTGGGAACAGTTTATCAATGAAGTCGGTGGGGATGCGGCATTGGGAAAATTCTGGAGGCTGCACCGGCAGATGAAGAGACAGGTGATGCCTGGTACACATGGCACCGTTTATGATGATAACAATCGTCCTATGACAACTGACAAGGACAAAGGAGAGGCTTTACTTCCGCGATTTTTAAAACAGACGGATCAGCAAGATAGGGCTATTAGAGATAACGTCAGAGAAGCCTTGTCACGGGTAACTTGGAAGGAGGACTGTGAGATTAAAGTGAAGGACATTAAACGGGTACTGAAGCGGGCTAAAGACACAGTGCCAGGTCCAGATGGGGTGAGGTACTCCCATATGAGGAACATAAATGATGGGGACTTGGAGGAGATGGCTCTTTGTTTCAACCTAAGCATCAATACGGCGGAAATACCCCACGATTGGCTGTATAGCTACCTGGTCCCACTCCCAAAGCCAGGTAAGGACCACTCCAGACTTAATGGATACCGAATCATAACCCTGCAAAATACGTACAGCAAAGTCCTCGAAAAGATAGTAGCACGCAGGCTCCAGCAACATTTGGAAAGTCGGAATCTGCTTCCCCAAGAACTCGGGAGCTACCTGCCTGGGTTGGACACCTGGGCCAATGCTGCAACTTTTGCATTTGATGTCTACGAGGGCTTCCAGGATAAACAAGAAACAGTGGCGGTAGCTCTTGACCTGGAGGATGCGTATAACAGGGTCAGGTATGATCGGTTGATATACACACTGTTGGACATGGAAGTCTGCCCTTGCTTTGTTAGGTGGGTTGCGGCAGTCCTTTATGAGCGTAAGGTTGCACTGCGCATGGGTACCTGGACTTCTGACCCGTGTATTATTACACCTCGGTTGCCGCAGGGATCTGCCTTGTCCCCGGTGCTCTTTAATGTCTACACCAGCAAAATCGCAGCTATTGAGACACCAGGTGTGGGTAGAATCTTGACATGTGCAGATGACGTGCTGGTGTACAAACAGGGCAGAGACAGGGCCAGTTTGGCGAAAGACTTACAGGTGGCAGTAAAAAGGGTGGCGGAGTGGTGCAAGGACGCAGGGGCCATTTTAAACACAGACAAGGCATCGGATGTGTGGTACTCCCTAGATAACCGGATCGTCAAGGCAGACATCCCAGGTATTATGTTGAATGGATGTCCTCTTAGTCGAGAGAGTAAACTGAAGTACTTGGGTTTCACCTTTGACAGGTATTTGTCTTTTAAGGATCGTGTGGAGGATTTGGTTGTGAATTCTGGTAGGGGACTTAATGCATTGAGGGCTACGGCAGCAACCGGGGTAAATCAGAGGATGTTGTACAGGCTCTCTCAGCAGTTAATAATTTCTGTCATTGAATATGGTTTGGGGCTGCTAACAGTATCAAGAAGCCAGCTTGAAAGGTTGGAGCGCATACAGAATGCTGCCATGCGGTTAATACTGGGGTGCACAAAGGACACACCAATTATCTGCATGAGGCATATCCTGGCGCTACCTACAATGACGGATAGACATAGGGTCCTTCAGGCCAAATGGTACCTGAGAGTTGTAGCAGACAGGGATCACCCGCTACATGCAGCAATGGATATGGTAAAGGGTCATAGACTAAGACTAGGCATGTCCTGGATGGCACAGGCAGAACTTTCTATAAGTCAGGTGTGTGATATCGAGACCATCAATCGTGAAAGAGAGTGGGTTGAAGTTCCGGATGACATGACGGACTGGCACAATGTAATAATAACACTGGGTCGTGAGAGCTGAGAATGGGCATCGGGCCGCACTGAGTTTGAAGTGCAACAGCTAATCCAGAGCAACACACATCAAGGTCACATAGTCATCTACACCGATGGGTCAGTGGTGAGAAACAGACGTAGTGGCTGGGGCTTTATTGCAAAGACTAATGGGCGAGTCTTGAAAAAGGAGAGCCTGGCATATGAGACTACGACCTCCAGCGTGAGAATGAAGGTGGAGGCAGTAACAGCGGCATTCCGGTGGCTAGAGGAGACTATTGCAACACACGTTGTGTTCATTACGGATTCAAAGAATATGCTTAGCAAGGTGGAGAAAGGAATGCTTTAAAAAAAGTCGCTTAAAAGTCGACAGGGTCGACTTCATTGCACCGGGTTTTATCCCATATGGCTCGGTCCATTTCCGCAGCACGGAAAGCGTCGCACAAAGCACGAACTCCGTAGCTTTTAGCGACGACCCACAGGAGTCTCCGAAACATTTAACTCGTAAACCGAAGGGTGCGGTCCGGAATCGAACCCACAACCTTCGGAGCACGAGCCAAACGGCTTGACCACTTTGCCACAGAGTCTCCCAAGGAGAAAGGAATGTTTCGTGTGGAATGGCTCTCGTCGCTTCAGAGGTCACAGATTGTGAGAATTGTATGGATATTTTGCCCTGGCCATGCGGGTGTACGGGGGAATGAACAGGCTGATAGGCTAGCAGGGAATGCACCTCTTGGTGGTATCTTACCTATGGACAAGGGGGAGGTGGTCGTGCGCTTGTGGGACCAGGTAGAGAAGAAGGAGGAACAGATTGAGAACCCATATGTGGAAAGAATGAGATTGCGGGGGATCGGCGGGGGTTCTGGAAGAATCTCAAAACTGAGAGGGAAGACCAGGAGAACTTTTAATCAGATAGCGGTGGGAACGATTAGTAGTATGACTCTTCGCTGGCTGTTGAACGAGAGGACTGAGCACGTATGGGAATGTCCTGAGTGCAGTGATGTCGGTTCTTAACTCAGCTCAACTCAGCTCAACTCTGTCTGTCCATGGTATTCTTTGCAATCTCCTCAGAAACCACATTTCCAAAGTCATCAGATGTTTTTTTTCAGCTTGTCTGCTCGTTGTCCACGCTTTACATCCATATAAAAGTACAGGTTCTGTGTAGCTATTCAGCACTTTTTTTCTCGTTTCAATTTATATCTTTTATTGGTCAGAATATTTTCCATCTTGGAAAAAGCTACCTTCGCAATGGCATTTCTTGTTCTAATTTCTTCAAGGCATCTCCGATCAGATGTTATGGCTGTTCCGAAATAGCTGTACCGATTCAGTTGTTTAAGAATATGCACATCTACTTGTATATTAAATTGTCGTATTTCTTCCTGCCTAGTGACGACCATAATCTGTGTCTTCTTATAATTCAATTCTAACCCTAGTTGTTCACTGTGTGCATACACATTAATTTATTATTGGCTTTTACTTTCATCACCCCAGTTATCTTAAATGACGTCGAAATATATGTTGTAATGTAAAGAGTAAAGCATCCCTCTCTTTCCTACAATTATTCAGTCAAATGATCCTCTCTTTTATATCAGAATCACTCTGAGTAAACATATTTAAAAAGTTAGTTGTATATCTTTTACAGACGCAGCAGTCATCCCCAGCATTTTTTTTGTTTGGCTGTTCGTGATTCCTGTTCAAATTTACGTTCAGTAGTTTGCCATTGCTTTCTGAACGACCGGTACCCATAACATTTCATAAAAAACCAACGCAGCTCTGTTTCTAACGCGGTATATGGGAGTACGAACTGCGTCCGTAACACTTTCGCCACGGAGCGGGAACATTATTACATTAACTAAATATTTATAACCACATGGCCACGATATAGTTGTTTAGATTCATGGTCAACAAGGGATAAATACAACAAACAACTACAACATATTATGACAACTGGAATGATTTGTGGAGAGAAACATGGAGGAAGACAACGAGACAAAATTCACAGCAGTCTTGTGTCATAGCACTGGAGGGTGTCAGCACATTGAGTTGGAGTTTGCCAGATGTTGAGAAGCATGCTCGCCCACGTCAGTCGATGAAGCTCTTGATGATGATTATAAATAATAATGGAAATCTTGTAATATTTAAAACTGTCTCGTAAAATAACCTTCTAATATGTGTGAAGATATAGTTTTAGCGTTAAGAAGGAACATTATTTAAACAAACGCTGTGTACATTTGTATGTCTTGCAAACAGATTTAGCAAACCTTATTTGAGCAGCTTTGGCTTTGCTTTGGGTAAACTTTCTGTGATACAATTAAATTGAATTTACAGAGCTTGGCAAAGAACATGATTCTGTTAGCATCTAGACCCACGTCTGTCATTCCTTGTTTAACTGATTTAAAATTTCGAAACAAGATTACGTCTTTACAATAATATCTCTCTTGGACATTCTTGTTTATATTAACATTCACGTGATTTGTTTTCTCCATTTTGCCTTTGTAGCTCGATGTTGATAAGACCATCATGACCTTAGTCTACCGAAGACAAATATAATATTTCAAAATATTTTCCCGCAGTGAATTTGAATAATTAATGCATTGTAACTATTATATTCCTGACTCTTCTGGGGATTGAATCTGGGCCACGGTTATTTCACACAAACTAGCAACTGTGGCTCATGTGCGTTCAGACAATATATTATTTACTGCGCCCGTTTAGTCAGATTCTAGTTTATAAAGATTCTCATGGTGTTCAGTTGAAACTATGCACCTTCTATGATTTGGGAAGGGTATTATATTCTTACCGTTTTATGACGTCATTTGTATTTGCCTGTTCTAGTTCTTCCAATAATAGGAGCCATGAAAATAGCTATATACCCTGTCTCATGAGATACACAACAAATATCACACTTGGTGACTTTTTAAAAATTATTTAAGTATCATTTTGCAAAATCACACATTGAGAAAGGGACAATTCACCGTTAACATGATTCTGTTAGAATTTAATTCCAGTCTGTTATATCTTGTTTCATCATCATCATGTGCCATATTAATAATTGTGGACGGTCATGTTTCGCCATCCCTCACGATCACCAGAGTCGTGTATCAGGTCCATGTTCTTATCTCGACCATGCCACGTGGCCAAGCCATCAATATATTTACTTACCTGCTTTCAACTTCTTTGTTTTTCCCCCTCAATCTTGCCAATTTTACATAAGTTCTCTAGTTTATTTCTTCTCGTAACGAGTCCATAAAATGTAGACTGTCTACGTCTAATTTCTCTCATCAGTTTACAGTTTTCATGTGTTTCTTTTAGGACTTTATCATTAACTTTTCTGTCTACCCATGGTATGCTTTCCATTTTCCTTAGCAACCACATGTCCACACATTAGATGTTTTTCAACTTGTCTGCTCATTGTCCACGTTTCACATCTATACAAAAGTGCAGGTTCTATGTAACACTTCATGTAACACTTCAACTGTCTTTTTCTCTTTGCAGTTGACATCTTGTTATTAGTCAGTATGTTTTCTGTCTAGCAAAAGGCTAATTTTGCCATAGCGAATCTTGTTATAATCTGTTCAATGCTCTTCCCATCATGTATTATGGCTGCTCAGAGATAGTTGTACTGATTAACTTGTTTAAGAATATTTCCATTTACCGGTATATTACATCGTGATATTTCTTTCTTCCTAATGACGACCATAATTCGTGTCTTTGTACAATTTAATTCTAACCATAGTTGCTCATTGTGTACAACAGCGGCATCTAGTAAATGTTGCAGATCCTGTTCATTGTCTGCAGTCAATACTGTATCATCTGCATATCTATTGGTACTGATGTTACTTCCCGCAATGGTGTTTCCTCTCATATCTTCTACATTTCTAAAACTATTTTCACTGCATAAAGAAAATCAAGATCTGTTTAACTGGAGATAAGTTTCAAAACAGGATAGCGTCTTTAAAATGTTATCTATTTCAATATTCTGTTTTATATTAACATTGGTTTAATTTGTTTTTCTCAATAATGCTGTTGTAGCTAGATGTCAACCTCTGCCATACACCACAAGGTACTATATTGGCAGTACATGACAGTTTGTTTTTGTTTACATCACGACCTTAACCTACGGAAGACCAAGAAGTGGTTTGTAATTAAATTTCAGCAACATTGGTGGAAAGTAAAACATATCCATAACAGTTTGGTATGTCTTCTTTTCTCTATCTTACTATAGGCCGTAAGGGAAAAATTATATATACTTTCAAATTTATTTAGAAAACGTTAATTTTAGATAATTGTTGAAAGTAGAAAGGAAGAATTTACTCGCATATCGGTTTATTAGGTATATTTTGTAAAGTAGAAAGGGACAATTTACAAACCTTCGACTGTATTGGGTATATTATGTAAAGTAGAAAGGAACAGTTTACACACCTTCATGTATACTGAGTATATTCTGTAAAGTAGAAAGCAACAGTTTACACCATTCAGGTGCACTGGGTATATTGTGTAAAGTAGAAAGGAACAGTTTACACGCATTCACGTGTATTGAGTATGTTCTGTAAAGTCGTAAAAGTCTTAAAGGTCTTAAAATTCGAGAGGATCGACTTCATTGCCCCGGGTTTTGTCGCATATGGCTCAGTTTCTTTCAGTAGGGTGACTTGCCGGAAGCGTCACACAAAGCACGAACTCCGTAGCTCCAGCGACGACCCCCAGGAGTGTCCGAGAAAAATGCACCCGTGAACCGAAAGACGTAGCTCGAAATCGAACCAACAACCTTGGGAGCGCGAGGAAAACTGCTTAACCACTTCGCCAAGGAGGATTATATTGGGTATGTTCTATCAAGTAGAAAGGAACCGTTTACAAATCTTCAGGTGTATTGGATATATTCTGTCAAGAAGAAAGTAACCGTTTACAAACCTTCAGGTGTATTGGGTATACTCTCCTAGCCCTTAATATTTTGTGGACCAATCGGTAGTCCCCGGGTGACAAGGTCACGTGTATGGTGCCTTTACTTCCCAAAACTTGTCCTAGTATCCATAGTAAGCTTTGTTTACCTGAGAGCCTATGTAAACATGTTAAAAATGCCTCCAAAGGGACTCGATCATTCGGCAATCTGACCGGCTGACTGGCAAGCTGGCCATGGCACCCGGATGCTCCTAATTTTTATCCCCACGCAAATCTACTTGTCTCTGACTGCATGATGGTATAACTGTCACCCAGCCAGCAGAAGTTAAGCACAGACACGGTAAAGACAATAATCAATAATCAGCCTGAGGGTCGAACGATAGAATAATAATAGACTTTAAACTATCCTTTCAGGAGTGATTGTTGTGCAATGGTAGGTCTAGACTTCCACTGATTGAGTCATTTACTGTTTCAGTTTTTTATCAGTTGAAAAAATCTCGTGTACTGACATTTTATAACTGGCGAATTACCCCGAAGTTAATGATTTTTGTCTTCGGTTAATAATTTTACATTGATTATTACTGCATGACTTTCATTTTGTGAAGCCGTCTGGTTCTTTTTCTTGTTCTTGTTCTGGTTCTTCTTCTCCCTTTGTTTCTCATTCTTTTTTCTCTTCTTCTTCCCCCTTTGCCTTCTCATTCTTCTGTCTCTTCTTCATCTTCCCTAGCCTCCTCATCTTCCTGCTTCTTCTTCTTCTTATTCTCCCTCTACTCGCCACCCCCCCCCCCCCCCCCCCACTTACTCCTCCACATCCGCCACTTCCTCCTCCGCCACTACCTCCTTATTCTCCGCCTTTTCCTCCTATCATTCTTCTTCTTCTTACTTTTCTGTTTCCCCTTCTCATTCGCGTCCTTCTCCTCCTGCTTTTCTTATCCTTCTTCTTCCCCTTCTTCTCCTCATCCATCTCCCTTCTCTTCTCTCTCCATCCCTTCTCCTCGTTTTCTTTTTCTTTCCTCTTCTTTTATTTTCCACGTGCATACTACATTATCAGGTAACATAATTAATTCATGTACTATTTTTACTTTTTTTTAAAAATTTCTTACTTGGCTCTCGCTCGGGAGGGGGGATGTGGGTTGGGGGACTCCCCTTGGTCAGATTTTTGTCCTAAACCTGTGACTGGCGTAGCAGTACACAACAATAAGCAATAATATACAGATTAGATGGAAACAGAGGAAGATGCCGGCCAAGTAAACGATGGACAGAGGAAATAGCAGAGTCCACGGGAATATAGTTACATGAAGCCCATAAACGGACACTGTCCCACTGTTTATAATTCATTTCTACACCGCACATTTCAAGGGAGGAACATGATGAAACGAGATGGGATATTTCTTAATAGTGTTACCACCAATATTAAACAGTTCACATATTACGACAAAACTGGAAGTGAAAAGTAAGTAAAGAAACACGTTTCGCGCCATGTGGCAAAGTGGGCATAGCGGTATAAAGTAATTAAATAAAGTAACTAAAGGATCTTTTTCACACCTTAAGACACTGACCTTCCCAGAAAATTATCTAGTGCCCATTTTAACCTGGGCACACCTGGAAGTCCAAATAATTAAAAATGTCCCCGCTCCAAAGATGACTCGGACACATGGACGATCGAGTTGCGAAGAATCCATGTGACTACAACTGATCACATGTGGAGAATGTTTGCCGACGGTAGTCTGGGAGACATTTGATGATGACGAAAAGTTCACCTCTGTGTTGCAGTACATGTTATGTATTTTGTTTTCCGCGTTTCCGTCCTGTTTCAGGATATTGCGGTCAGCACCAGCATCTTTCAGCTGTATGTTGATTCCTAGGCTAGATTACGCTCATCAACACGCCACGATTTTCTGAGCGACCGGCTCCATACTCTCATAAGTCACTGGCGCGACTCGAACCACTTCTAATTCTCGTGCGGAGAAAGCTGCTAACTCCTCGGCCAGGGAGCCGGTTACATGTTATTTATGCAAATGGGTTAAAGAGAAAGCTGATCAACTTCACTGCACCAGATTTCATACTATCTGGCTGGGTCTCTCGCCGCACAGCAGCTGAACATTTTCCGAAAATCTCGGACAGAGTACGAACTCCTTAGCTCCGCCGACCTGGATCTCTCTAGCCCCCCCCCCCCCCCCCCCCCCCCCCAAAAAAAAAAAGAAACACAAGATAATGTAACCTCAACCAAATTGTATGCACGTAGTGGAATGAAACTGTCGAAGCACACGACAGGGTATAGCAATCATTAGTAAAATAACGTGTGAGATTGAGTTACAGGAGTTGGTGAAACTACAGCTGACTAAATTTAGAGAGTGTGGTTGCATGAAATGCATGTGACTGCAGCTGATCAGATGTGGAGAATGGATGACAGTGAATCCATGTTACTACAGCTGAAAAGAAGTGGCAAGTTTATGTCATTTGTGTACACATGGATTGTCTCTCAAATCATAATATATGGAACTTCTTAGGCGAATTGCATATGTATATTATTATCAATGTCCGATAGCTGATGATTTAATGTCCGCCAGAAGTGGACAAATACCACGGACGAGACGTGTGGAAGTGCACTGAGTCGGAAATTACTGAATATAAATCATTTCTTGGTTAATGGCTGCCGTCCAAAAGATCAGCATCCAGACTGAATGACGGCTGTCCAAATGATCAGCATCCAGACGAGGGCTGAATTAATGGTGTCATAGACTTGGCTCTAATCTCTGCTGCTCATCCCACTTCAACAACATGTATTGTATTGGCCCCACAGGACAGTGTTCATCACGGGTTATTATATTAATCACGATAAAATAAGATGCCAAACTCTGCAGAGTCGGGTGTACTTTAGCACGCGATGGGCGTGACGCTAATCTCTTTCAAACAGTCCATCAACACGTTATCCGGAAGACAGAGAGGGCACTTTTTTTCCCAAGGATCTGGCGGTGGGAGATAATAGAACATGCACTCAGTGCCATGGAGGGTGCAATAAAAATGTGGCAAACATGTCACAGGTGACGGCCAAAATATGAAGTCAAATATAAAGAAAAAGAAAACAAAATGAGTCACCAACTACTTTAAGATCATGGCTAGGTATCCAAGTAGAGAATGCTGGAGAGGATTTTAATCCACACACTGCAATGTTGGGACCCTGCATAGTTTTACAACAGATCTCCAATAAAATAGCATGCATTCAGCTCCATAATTTATCGTCTGTTCGGAAACTATTTACTAAATAGAGGACGAATATAGAAGATAATTGCGTCATTTTATACAGACACAAGAGACAGAAATACCTCACAAGATATAAGGATGGATATAAGAAACAGTATTGTTGTCACAGATTTCACAGACTGTCTTTGATAATAAGTTATACAATAAATAAATACAATTAGGAACCATGCTCTAGGGTCTAATATGGTAAACATTCAGAACATGAGGCTACAATATTAGGGAGGATTCAAAATGTGGTCATACTGTTAACATTAGGGTACGGTAAAGAAAACTGCCAGAAACTTGGCTGCACAGCTAACTGCAACAAGTACCTAAACCTAGGTAAGAAGCTATGCAGCTAAACAATGATCGATTTATTACTCTGCGATGACGTAGTGGTTAGACGCTCGTTTGGCGGTTATTGGTTTAAATCCTAAACCTTAAAAGAGTACCCGGAAATATTTTGTGAAGGAAAGGCTATGGGCGTGATACTGCTCATATCACCCATCGAGTGCCGATTGGTCAATAAAATATAGGTTTTACACCTTACGCCGCATGCATCTCAAGAAGTGTAAAAGATTCCATTACTTTACTTACTAAATCATAAATGGACAACGACTGAAAAGGGATACTGGAAAGAAAAGTATTGCTTCAACTGCAACATGCAAACATCCTGCCAGATAGCTTAGGAAGCTATGAGTTAATGCAGATGAGCTGTTTTCATTTGCAATTTCTTATGGATTTCAATACAAATAAGAAATAGCGGCATTGTTCCTGAAGTATGCTTACAGCAGCATCGATTACTGCAACATTAATATTGCGTTCGGCAAACCATGCAACAAGCTCGCGTCTAGTACACTGGAGACATCAAGGAGAAGGCGACCTCAATTGCTTACAGATAGAGGCGCTAGGTATCAGAGCCAATACGTTTGTGTCCTTGTCTGCCACGCGGCTCCCTACTGTCACCTGCACTGCTTACTATAGACACAGTAAAAGTAGCCACGATTCAACAGCAAGGCGAATTATTACTTTCGCATCACATAACACACATTCACAAGTATAGGTTGTCACTCATAGAGGTAGAAGAAAGAAGCAGATATTAGATGACAAATTATAACACAATACAAAAGAAAGCTATGAATACCATCCCAGTATTCGAACATGTCTCATCGAAACGACGACCGCGCCTGACAATATGTATAAGTGTAATTCGACGCAAGACCAACACCACAAAGGTGTCAACATTAGCTAGGTCTACAACCCATATTAGTTATATGATCTATGCTTGTTGAATATAACATTCTGCGACAAACGGGGCAATTTCAGCTGTTAGATATAAATTCTATCCTTATTCCACGGGCTAAAGTGAAATAAGGAATTGACTAATGATGAATGTTTTGTGGGCCATACGACGAAGATAAATTGTTCCCTTAGCGATGCACTTTCGCCAGTTGGAGATGACAGGTCCGAATCCCAGTGTGGTATTTATAACTTTTAATTTCTATGTTGTTAAGTGTTCTCTAATCTCTACCTTCTACCTCTGTTAGCGCCTATCAATACTTCCGAATGTGTTAATGCGCTTCTCGTTGGCCTCAAGGGTTCCCCGACAATTGATTTGACATTCCAAGATGATCTTCTTATTTATAAAACTAGTTCCAACAGAATGGCAATGTGTAGAGCCATTACTGATGATTTCTCAGTTGTGTCAATTTACATGTTTTGTAAAATGTATAACTTTCTCGATAACCTTGTGATTTGATGTTCCAAAAATAACTCCGTAGTTAAAGCTGCCTTCCTGACATTATTCTAAAAGGGCAGACCAAAGATGCGAACGAGAGGCTCAGATACCTGTTGATTATTTTCAGTGACATCTGTTTGTTCAAATACCAATACGTACAATGCACGCCTGGATTTGCGACATGTAAAGCAATGGCCAAACATCTCCGCAAGGAACAGAGAGTTCTGGTCACTGTCTACAGTCAGTTGGTACTGGCTGTAATTGGCTGTGGGTTCAGTATACATATATTATAGGATTCTAAGTGCCAGCGACTGGAGCGAGTTTATAATGAAGAAATGAGAATCATCATAGAATGCACAAGGGATAAACCCATAACAATAATGAGGCATATGCTCAGCAGATGGTCGCTACCACTATGGGTCGCTTAAAAGCCTACCGATCTCTAGTCATTTCTCAGACACATATACATCATCTATCACGTCTACTATGTTGTCTTCCGTTTCTCCTCGATTTTAACCTAACCCTAGTCCAGACTGGACTAATTTTCGCGTATGGATCATAATCAAAGGATCAATAAATTGATTATGTGGTTGTTTCAGGATTTGAAATTTAAATATTGAGCACAACCCACTACTGGCAACGCCGGTCGCATTCTGGTATGAACCTAAGGCCTATCCACGTCAATCTGGAAGCACTATACTCGAGTTTCGCCCTCGTTTGAGCTCGTTGCTAATCAGCATCTTGTCTCAGAAACTACAATACTTTGACCATATTAAATGTTGCAATGGCTTGGAATAAATGAATTTATTATTGCTTACTGGATTTAGGAGGCCTGGTGTTCCTTGCCAGTGAGAAGACCTGATCGTTCGGGTCCCATCGATTGACGGACGTCGGTCGCGGCGATTGGGCAATCTTGAGCATAGCCTACGATGGGTAGCGTTGTGATGTTCTGTTGTGATAATTTGGTGTGTCCAGTGTGTGCCGCGTGGTTACACACCCGCTTCACACGCGTGATCCGGGACTGTTTCCGGATCCGGTCAGGCATATGCACTACTGACGAGCTCAAACGAGGGCGAAACTCGAGTATAGTGCTTCCAGATTGACGTGGATAGGCCTTAGGTTCATACCAGAATGCGATCGGCGTTGCCAGTAGTGGGTTGTGCTCAATATTTAAATTTCAAATCCCGAAACAACCACATAATCACTTTCCATATTAGCCATGTTCCTCGCAATCAGGCAAACCCAATCCGACTTCTGAGTTACTTGTAGATGACGTCCCCATGTCCACCTGACTGGAGTAGGCACCCTCATGCCCAGAATGTCTGCAATGTTCGGTGTCAATCTTCCCCCTCGTCGCCCCTTACCTCTTCTTTGAGGATTTTTTTCTTATCAGCGTTATTTCCAAGCCATTGCAACATTTAATATGGTCAAAGTATTGTAGTTTCTGAGACAAGATGCTGATTACCAACTAGTTTTCTTCAATGTTCAAGTCGTGTAGAATGACATTATTTTTTTTTCTTCTTCCTGGTCGAAAATATTTCAAGATCTGTTCTGTAATACATGAGCACAAAAGCCCCAATTTTCTTCTTTAGTGATGGTCTATAACTCATATCCATGTGTTACCACATGAAATTAGCATCTCTTCAAAAGTGTTATATTTACGTGTTTGCTGGTGTCATGCACCAGGCTCTTAATACTGTTTAATGTCTGCATGGCTAAGGTTAGCCTGAATCTATTTTATTGTGAACAATCTAATTTGTTGCTGTTTATGGAGACAAGATATTGAAAGCTTGTGACATTTTCAATGTCTTCATTGTTAATTGTGATCTTTTTTTGGAATGTGGTCTTGTCTGTCGACATAAGTTTTGCATTGTCTAAGTGAGAAACATATTTTTAGTTTTACTGTGTCCCTTCACAGACAAGACCAGCTCTATTAATCCGTTCGTATTATTTTAGTGTCATCTGCATAGCATATGCGGTTAATTAGTATTCCTGATCTCTCTATGATCTCTCCTTCCTAGCCTAGGGGTTAGCGACTTTCTCCGCAATCCCGTTTATCCACGTGAGCAAACGCAGCTGCGCGAGAATCGGTAGCAGTTCTCGCCGGGCCCGTTACTTAGAATCATAAGCGAGCACAACACATGTTAAATAACCTCTAGCATGGGAATGGAGGGAGATGCTGACACGGCCCATAAATACGTCAGTTGCGCGGACAATTACTCAAATATCTGGTTCTCAATGCATGCTTCGGAAAGTTCATAATGGATGGCTGTAGCATAAAGGATTGACAATTCAAGAAATTTCAAGATGAATCTTCCCAACAACAGCTGTTGGAGTACATAACTACGTAGGCGGGTGACCTCAATGAGCTTGTTGAGGACGTGTAGCTAGCCAGCTCTCATATCGGATGATCTGGATTAACAGCTTACGACTTCTGCTGGGAGAGAGGAGGGGCTTACAGGTTTGTCCCGATCACAGTGACGTCGATTCTGCATCGTAATCATACTGTTCAATTTACCCTGTCATGTGCCATGGCAGGCGATCATCCAATGCAAATTTATCATAAGCGTTGTCGTAATAATGTTCGGTTATGTTTATTTGCATTGTATTTAATTTCAATAACGGGTTTTCGTCTTTCTTCCGGCAAACATTCTGAAAATCGTAGCATCTGTTCCTGACAAATTCAGTGCCTCTTGGTTGTAAAATTCATTTCCAGCACCTTACCTCACATTAGCCGGCTCCCTGGCGGAGCAGTTACGGAAGCAGTTCGTGATCACGCATACACGCGTTCCAAACACAGCTGTGCGCGATTTAGCAGCAAACAGCGTTGCGTTGGTTTTTTACGAAATGGTATGGTTGCCTGTCGTTCAGAAAGCAATGGGAAACTACAGTACGTAAACTTGCCAAGAAATCACAACAACAAATAATGCTGGTGTCGACTGCAACGTCCTGTAAAAGATTTGCAGCTCACTTTTTTTTTTAAATTTCCATGTTGGCATGCCTTACTTGATCGAAAGCCTTTGTGTAGTCAATGTAGCAAAGATGTAGGTCTTTGTTTACTTCTATTGCAAGCTCAATTAATGTTGCAAGCAAAGATATATAATTTACTGTACCCTTGCCTTCTACGAACCCACATTGATATTTATCATTGCTATTGTGATATTGTCTGGACCGTGGTCTTGACAGTTTCCATATAGTTAAGAGCATTCAGAACTTGGATCTTCAAAACTGATGGTCCTTCATTATTATTCATAATATCATACAGTTTCTCTCTTGTATCGATATAAAAATCTTTCACATACCCTGATTATGAATTTACTCATAAAGTCTCAACTTTTCCTGACATGATTTTGCTATCTTTGGTTTTTAAAGAACCCGCTTGCAGATGTTCATTGTTTTTATTAATGTTGCGGGTTCTATTGTACATTAATGTACTATTCCGAATGTTGTGTTGATTTTCAATTCCCCTGCATGTTCCTCACTTTCAGAGACCCATTAGTAGAAAGAAATAAGTTGCACATATCGTTGGGTTTGCTTTTTGCCAGTCTAACTCTCTGCTGGGTGCACATTTAGCACTGTTTACGCCAATACTGCTTCAATTAGGATGCAACTGGTTATATGGACCTACCAAACGTTTTCGCGATCTTTTAAAACAAAAAAAATAAATAGCACCCACGTGATTCCTGCTGTAACAGCTATGTTTAAAATAAGAACAGGAATGGGGCTGGGATATTGTTTGTCACTGCTATTGTTATTGACTATAAACCCGATAATGACTATAACATTAAGTACCACCAGGTATGGAATTCAGTCAATGCCCCAGACGAAGAAGCTTGATGATCTAGACGTTTTTTAGTAACATTTCCCTGCTGTCTCACACAAGAAACAGTATGCAAGACAAACTAAACACATAAGATGGGAGGTCACAGCAACTCATTTATATGAGAAAAAGCGATAGAACCACAATGAGAATAAGCCACAGTAATAAAAACACCATCATTGTCGAAGAAACATGACTTAAAGACAGGGAATCAGATATCTATACATGTAGCAATGTAGACACAGATGGAGGCACATATAAAGATATTAAAACTAGTCTACAAAAGGCCAGAGCATCTTTTATAGCACGTGGGAATTTATTAAAGTCGACAATAAAGGTCGCGTCACTTGAATTGCTTGCAGTGCCAATACAACACCAATTACATTTAATACACAAATAGCTCCGTGAGTTGCACAATTTCATCACGCGGGAGCAGATGAGTCGGAGATGCAGATGTTGATTCTTCAGAATGTCAATGACCAGATGATAATCTTTGGACAGTCTTTACAGAAACATGTTTACATTTAAAAGCAGAAGTATGATAATGATAGAATCCTGAACTTAGTATTGTTTAATACTTGCATTGTTTGTTTGTTGTGTGTATTGCCATGTAGGTATATATGTATGAGTGGGTATTCAGTTTTACATCATGACCTGGAGGAACTTAGCTATCAGAAATGGTTGTTAGCACGCGAGACAGAAGGCTGTGGACATACATGATCACAAACGACACACGGTATGGACTATAAGAAAAGCCACCTGGGAGAAGATGTTGACGCCTGACACACTATTGATAGTCTTCAATGTTGGACGTGTCTTTCATTGACAAAATGCCTAGTGTATATATTTGTTATACTCAAGTGTATGCACCTGCGAAAGCGTGAAATAGGATTGCCATAACTGTGGATGGAACCCATTCTCATCTAACTTGCCATCTTCTCCTCATCATCCCTGGCAGGCTTGGGTAGGCAATCATGTCCCTCCACAAATTGCGATCGCTCACGGCATGGATCAATTCGTGTTGACTTCCTTCCGTGCCATGACACAAGACTCTCAAGCATTTTCTCATGCTGTCTTCCCCTATCTTTCGTTTTAAAATTATTTCCTGTTGCCACAACATGATCCAGTCCTTGTCTTCTAATAACTTGACCAAGATATGATGACTTCTTACTGATATGTGTGATAAGTTGCCTTTGCTTGCTTGCTTGATTGTGTTCGCTGGCTGTGATCTCCAGCGCGAAGTCCTGTATGTCGGATGAAGACATCCTATTGTCCAACATCAATGTGATGTCATACATGGCCTGATGTTTGCGTGAGTATCCGTTGTCCCATGTCTGGCTTATTGGTGTGCAGACTGGTGGTTCCTGGCCGTACAGGCAGACACTCTCCGACTTCAGAGGAATCAACGATCCTTCTGACTTTAGCCAGGACCCCGAAGGGACCTGTTACTCAGGACGCTCGGCGAGGACGCGTCAATAGGTCTTGGCCAGTATAGAACCCAGCCCTGGTGCCTTGGAAACACCTCTGCATCCCAGTTGCCTTTGCGACTTAGCTTCTCTAAGAATTTCCAGATTATGTTACCCTACTAACATATATGTAAGGCACAAGCTAATTGTCAATTTCCCACGTATTGAGGAGTGCTGCATGTGAGGTGGTAGCCCTTCACATACCACCTTATATACCACTCGGCAAGCCATGAGTGATGTGGTCAATGTCACGCCGGCTGTCTTAATGTGGCGGAACATGTCCTAATATCTATTTTAGGCTGGCTCAACCAGGAAACTCGGGTTAATTGAAGAAATAAATATCGCTCGTCGATTGGGACTCGAATACATGACCACCATGCAGGCTGGCAAGATGCTAGCCATTGGGTTTTCTAGCTTCCACGAGTAGTAAAGTTAGATGACTGTGGTATGAAAAAAATAGAAATAGGAGATCGATGTCCCCAATTATCAGTTGCCCACTATTATAAAAAAAAAACCAGGAATTTACACGTAATATTCTCTAGTGATAAAATAGGTTTTCTAATAGAAGGCCAAGAGAGCACGGGGAAGTCACTGCTTTAGAGAGAACATAAAGATCATCACTCTGATAAGAGTGCAAGCGAATTGTATTCCCGCCACCAGATCTCTCTTTGGATCTTGTTGTCAAATGAAGTAACCCTATCACATTGATATTAAACACAGGAATTCACATATGACACAATCAAATTACAGAACACCGTAGGAGACGTTTACAATAGTGTAATAGAAGAAAAGGGGCTATGGGTATGCACCATGGGCATAACAATTTACATAAATATTAAACACTTTATATCTGTATGCCTAATTACCTAACAAATATTACTATCCAATTGTCCAATCGTTGATAAAAACTTTTTTCAAGAACACCAGACACAATTTTAGCACAATTAATTAAGGATTATTGTTAGTGTGTCTCTGGGTAAGTAAAGCACGGATAGTACAGTTCATAAATGGGACAGTAAATAACATTAACGACAAACATGGAAGAGGAAGACAGCGGTTTATATAGAATCCTAATATAAACAGGTAAACTGGAAGAAGGTATGTCAAATTTTACTGTCATAAGGATATGAAGCCATCAGATTGGACCTGATTTGTTCAGCATTAGTTTGAATTATGTCTGGTTTCTTTAACACCCGCTTATTTCACGCTTTTGTCTGTCTCTATGCCTTCACTTCCATTAATGTAGGTTAGCCTGGCAACTTGTATTCATCTTGAGATAGTAGATCATGTTACAAATCTGCTAAATTGTGTATTCGATGTAACAATAATCAGCAAAACTCGTTGTCCAGGTGGAACCAATTTACAGAATTCGAAAGCACTGTGCCAACAGCATTGACAACTAAAAGCCGGCAGACATGTCCATGATGTCAATATATATTTCCTGCGAACAGCTTGTGACAAATATGAATAATAATACTTATGATACTAATAATCACCAGAATACCGTTCCTGTACAGCCAGGAGGGTCGGTATCGTAGCGATAAATATAATCAAACAGCTGAAAATAACTATTCAAATCCTAAGACAATGTCTCACCGCCTAGCGTCAGTTCTACTGCCTCCTATCGATTGACCATTCTGTCACCTTGGCCATTCTCGCAGAGTCCTAATTTACAGATTCATGGCTAGCTGTTGGTCCTGACTAAGAGGAATAATGCTTTAACGATCCAGCTCTTCTACAAGGTAGTTCCTAGCTATTACTGCCATGTCCTGAAGGATTGTTGACAATCTTTTCTCCTTTAATAGATTCGTGCCGCCTTCCGTGCCGCCAGCCCAAGCTCTATCTGTTGTTGCTAAACTAACACGTTGTGTCGTTTCTACCTTCTCACGTCACGTAGCGATTTTTTCTATCTGTTGGTTCGAGATTACTTCTCAGATTCTTTGTGACTTATTCATTACGTCATTCATTCTGACTCGCTACATGGCAATATCTAGGATCAGAGGTAAATAGCAAATTATCCCTTGATCAGGAAATCAACATCAGTATTGGTAAGGTAGCAACAACAATAAACAGGCAAAGAAAAAGAGTCTGAGAGAACAGGATACTTACTGCGAAAACAAAAGTTCTTGTCTATCAAGCCTATGTCCTTAGTACTCTTCTTTATAGCAGTGAAGCCTGGACAACTTAATCACACCAAGAGAAACGTTTAAACAGCTTTCATATGCGGTTTCTACGAAAAAAATACTTGGTATTAAGTGGCAAGACAAAATCACTAATACTGAAATATTGGAAAGATCAGGTTGTGTTACGGTATATTGCATGCTCAGTATTCGTAGACTTAGATGGATAGGATACGGTAGGAGGATGGATGATGGTAGAATGCCAAAGGGCAACTTTGTGATGAATTACAGATGGGCAAGAGATCTCAGGGTCGACCTCTACTACGATACAAAGATGTGTGTAAACGGAACGTGATTGATACAGGCATTGATAATGCACATTGAGAGCAAGTAGCCACTGAACGTGTTGCACGGAGGTCACATATCAGAAATTGAATAACGACAATGGAGAAAATTATTGCAGGTAAGTCACGCATCCAGCGTGTGAGACGTAAGATGGTGCATGGTGGTGAAAATGACCATGTGTTCACATGCATCCACTGTAGTCGAACATTTACAGCGCAAATTAGCCTTATCAGTCATATTCGCCACCGCCATTGATTGTAGTTATTAAGCCTTTTTGAAGCACAATGTAACAAACTATCGTCTGTCAAGACGGCAAGGTGCCAATGAATGTATTCATCTTGTTTCTACTCCTTCTCTGTTGTTTTCTGTAATGTAATGTTTAATTTATTGTAATGGCTAACACAAACTTTAGACTTTATATTTTTAAGTTTTATCTCCTTATAAAAAGGGCTACACAGACACTGATTTTATCTTTCAACATAAACACATTTAAACTGGTACGGACAATTGTATTATCTTTAATTCATTAACTATTCATATAACTCAGTTAAGGAGTGCTTTACGGTTCCCCTGTATTACATCAGCTCACGCAGACCATTACAGATTGTAAATATACGTCAGCGGATGAAGCTAATAAATTGTCGAATGTTAACATTCCTCGCTGACGGTGTGTTTCTAATGCCCGGCTATCAGTTACCGTGAGCTTCTTCCTTGAGTGAGAACAATAGATCGAACCATCCTTCGCCGAACGTTTATTTCCCTAAGGCACAATATAATGTTGCCAGATTCAACAAAAGTTTTGAACGGAGTTTTGAATATTTTCCCTAAGTAAACGTTTGGTGGCAGGACGTATGGTTTCTGACAACACTAATAACTGATAACCGGGAAGACATGCATATCTCAAATTATAGAACAACTTTCTGAAAGTACATTTCGCATCACACACACACACACACACACACACACACACGCACGCACGCACGCACGCACGCACGCACGCACGCACACACACACACACACACACACACACATATATATCCATCCATCATGTGCCATGCCGATAAGCGTGGGCGGTCATGTACTGCCATGTCACTCTATCACCAGTCTTGGATCAGCTCTGTATATATATATATATATATATATATATATATATATATATATATATATATATATATATATATATATCGTTGGAAAGGTATTCCATCTATTGAACTGATGTAGGAGTTTGCTTACGACCGACACCCATTGATACCATCTCTACTGAGCTCTCCTTCCCTTTTCCAAGCTCAGGTGTTAAGTCGGTAGTGGAACTTTACATCTGCGAACAGGAATATTAGCACACCCATGTTTTGGTTTATTGTAACTACTACGGACTGACTGAGATTCAGCCTAGGTTGGAATTATTTCCTCAAAGGGGTTTGCTATTCTATACCCAACAAACTCATACCTAACACCCAGTGAAAATACGCGTGTACAAATTTACAACGCTGCGTATAAACGCGCGGTGCACTCACTTAAACTGTCTTATGGAAATTGCTGCAATTATGGAAGACATTGGGGCAACCGACAGTTTTCTTGTCTATAGTAAAATAATGTGGAGATTACAAATCATCATCATGGTCACTAACTTCACACGTCATCGAAATGAATAAAATAACTTTACATGATATACATGATATTATATTAGAATAAACGATCGCTGATAGTATCTACTCACATACAGTGGCGTGCAGAGGTTCTTTGATGCCCGGGGCTAACCCCGTGATTGCATGCCCCTAAATTGTTCTTTACCTCATTCATTCCTCCTCACCTCCGACTGCACTGTGCTGACCCCTCTCCCTAACTGGCTTTATGCCCGGGGCTGTCGCACCCCCGCACCCCACTCTGCACGCCATTGCGCACATATATTTATCTTTAGGGTGCTTCAAAGACCAGAATTCATGGCTTACATCATTCATCAAGAGTGAAGTCTTTAAGAAGTAAACATGACTGTAAGGACTGTGAAAAAAAAGGCTGGACAAAACACTCATTGCAGAAAATCTTCCTCCTGGAACGTAAAACATTCTTTGCCCACATTGTCAAAGAACATTTTGCGCCAACCTAGGACTTACTAGCCATGTAAGAACTTACGGCTCCAAACTTTCAGATACAGATATGTGTGTAAAGTGCTAGGCCTTGTCAGTCTCTGTGACGACATATCCAGAAGATGATATAGTGTTTGTCTGTCTGTATGTATGTATGTGTGTGTAATCGTGTGTGTACGTACGTATGCGCAAGATAAAGCTTTTATACCATTGATTTAATCTCCAAATGTTTCTTTTTGACCTTAAAGAGCATTAACGCCCCTTCTCTCACTCCCAACATGTGTTGGGCACATCGCTGTCAACTGCTAGTTTATTACAGTGACAAAACATGTATTGGGCTCTGACAATACCCGCCTTCTCAACTCAGATGTCACCTTTCCGGGCCTCTATTGTAACCGTGATCAATTGTTATTGACGTTTCTTAGTCATAAATCCCCGAGGACGTCGCAACGGACAGTTTCCAGCTTCTGTCAATGTCATGTCAAGTCACTGGAAGACCGAGGACGGTTGCATCGGTTATCTTCAGTTCCTTTTCCAAATTGTCTCTATGATGCCGGCATGTCGTTCCGACCAGCGAGATCTTTAAATGCTCTTGACAATTTTTGACGTTTTCAGCACATCTGCTTTTAGATATTCTGCGTGTTTTACAACTAGATATAGTACCGCGAAATGATCAAAGGCTAGAACAGTGGTTCTCAACCTTTTTTGGCCCATGCCTCCTTTTACCATATGTTCAGAACATCATCCCTCCTTTCGAATTTCCTGCCTATAAATCCCCCCCTCCCCCACCCTAACACAGTATACATAAAAATGGAAGCTAAAATTAATAACACATACTAGAGCAAGTCTAGACATCTACATAAAACGTGATTTGCAGGTCTACTTACGTTTTAAAACGAATTTCATTAGGGTGAGAAGTACAGAACCGTAAAATTTAGAGGGGAAAACAATATCAAGTAACTGGTTCTTCTATTAAAGCGATCTTGAAATAATCTTAATTCCCCCTGGAAACCCTAAAATTCCCCCCTGGGGGCGGGGGGGGGGGATAAATTCCTCACCGGTTGAGAACCGTTGGGCTAGAAGAATAAGGAAAGGACCAGATCACCAGATCATCAGTTCCTTTCCCAAATTGTTTCTGTGATACTGGAATGTCGTTCCAATAAGTGAAACCTTTAACTGCTCTCGACAATCGATATAACAAGCTACCATGTTTGGTTAACTTCTGTTGTAAAGTCTATAATCATCTCCATATTAGAATGACATTGTTTCTAACATGGTTAGCAGATCAAACATGATAATTAGGCTATGTTTTAACAATTATTAAATATTTATTTTCCAAGAGTGTTGCTTGTATGTTAAACAAGACAAACAGACGACAAAAGACACACACACACACACAAGCATACACACACACACACACCAGCATACACACACACACACACACACACACACACACATACACACACGTACAAACATATAGAGATGACGAAAAGAGGACATATTTTACCCACGTCTGTAACTTATGTATTAACAAGAAAAATGCAATGACATACATGGATCTGCACTTATAGAAGACTAAGACCTCCTCATTGAGACTTTGAGTACACTTTTACTTTAGCAATGCTTCAAAATTACCTCGGATTCTGTGAACAGGCCTAGGCTCTACTATCGTAATATTCACATGCAACTAAGACTTCATAAGGTCCCATAGGAACTGTGAAGTCACATTTATTTCATCTGATTAAATATAATCAATCACTGAAAGCGAAATAAAGACTACAAACAACATTCAACAATACACTGGACACATAATGTCCCAAGGGCACCCATAACTGCAAATAAATTGGGTTTATACGCACATACATCATACCCATAAGCTAAGCGACAGCAGCGTTATTTATGTACGAGGGTGCTTCAAATTAAAACTTTACAAGCAGTATAGAAATTATAATAACCATGCCATTGTATTGTAACCTGTAAATATTGTTGTTAAGATTGACAAGGGTGTTAAGCACGTGACATCATGGTGCAGACGAATGCGGTGACACTATACGGATAGTTTAAAGATGGTTGCCCCACTTTTGACATGCACCAAAGAGAAGTAGTGGTCTGTTATCCGTTTTATGATCAGTGAAGGGGCGAAATCTATAAACATTCATCAGCTAATGAGGATTGAGTGTGGTGATACAAGCCTGACAGTCCAGCAAGTGTATGTGTGGAGTAGGAATTTTGAAAACGGCGTGACTTCTGTGACAGACTGTTCACGACCGGGTCACGCACACCGAGTAGTGGCCCCTGAGAATTTTTTTTACATTTTTCTATAGTATTACAGCCGGTCTCTCTGGCTGTGGGGTTACAACACTTTCTCTCTGTAATCCCGTTTATCACGCAGAGTCTCGTAGCGGAGCGAGAGCTGAGGCGGTTCGACCCCCACTCGTGACTTGCGGGATACTGAACCGGCTGCTCAGAAAGCAATGGCAAACTACTGAGCGTAATCTTGCCAAGAGATCAACATACATCTGAAAGATGCTGGTGTTGACAGCTAAGTCCTGTAAAGGATATGCTAAAAAAAAAAAATAGTATTACAAGAACTTTATCGGCGCTAGAGAACTTGCATTGGACGCAGTGGTGACTAAATCGAAAAAAAGATACATGTGTTCTTTTCTTTTCTAGAATATATTTACCAATACACACACAACATAGTAAAGATTTTCATTTCAAGTGCCCTCGTATTTCCATAAATACCACTGTTTTAATTGTGGTAATCGACATAATGTAGCAGATACTTTTGATGAACGTCGCAACCATCACGGCCCAACGATCTCTCGCCATTCCCCATGCCTCCTGCACCCGCATTCCCAAGGTTTCCACGATATTCCTGGTCTAACTTGGTGCTGGTTGGCACATGCCTCCTCTACACATTCCTTCACTGTTCTGTCCAAACCAATTTGACACTTAATATGTATTTGTTTTCGCTGGCTTTGAAGTCAAGCCTAGTCCATAGTTATTGTTTATCAGCCAGTTTAATTCAATGTTAAGATCTTGTGGAATGTCAATATTTGTTTTCTTCTTGGTCCACGATATTTTGAGTTCTTGTTTGTTATATTTAAGCAATCAAACAGTTAGTTTAATTAACCATTTAATTTGTTTAGTCATTGGAAAATATTATTAGCTTCTCTTCTAACAATAAATTTATGGTGTCTGCCTCACCATCTTAAAATGTTCATCGATTTCCTCTGGAAAGAAAGTTTTACGTAACTACTACAACGAATGTTATAGTAATTATTTTACATTTACATCTGCTGTCATTTAACTAAAAAGTGTGTGTGTGGGGGGAGGGGGAGAGAGGAGGAGGAAGAAGAGGGGGAGCGAGTGCTTAGGTTTTCGTTCCCTCTGCCAGAAGTATGTCTAGCAATGCCTTTCAGTCCACTCTGGTTTCTAAAAGTGTGAAATAGTTGTAGAAATCAGTGTCATTTGTTCGTTGAGTGAACCGTGTTCTTGATTTCCTTAACCATGATAGTACCTAACAGACACTACACTAGGCTATCTCTTTCAATCACACGCCAACTATCGTCACTAATGGAGTTAATTCTGTTGTTCCTTTGAGTACACTCTGTTTGTCTAACCGTTACTTTTACATTACGCATTGATTTCCACTTCTCTCTGTCACCCCTGGTGTCCTTCACACACCCAGGAATAGCATAGGGGCCGTGGTAGGGTGTGTTTAGCGCGAAGTTATCAAGACAGCAGTCTAGGTTCGATCGCCAGCAACGTTAGAACTAATACGGCATTAGAGGAGCCGCGGTAGCGCACTGGCTATCGCGCTTGCTAGTCGGCTCGGTGGCAATACATTCGAATCCCCATCAAGGGTATTCTTTTATTAATGAACTTGTGCTCGCTTGTATGTCCTGGGATATAAAGGATGTCGAAGTCGTATTGACAACATCACCCATCGTGTGCGGATTAGATAGAAAATATGCGCTAGCACCATATAACTAAATATATAGCACAGCGTGGAGAAACAAGTCCTTTACTTTGTACGCGTCGTGTTTTCTATCCCGCAAAACGCTGCTTTTTTGGCTGTTCGTTTTGTGTTCTAATCTCACCTGAACATCTTCCGTTATATATTAGGACTATCGTAAGATAGTTGTATCGATGCACTCGTTTTAAGAATGAATCCAATTGCTTGTGATGTTATGTGGACATTTATTTCTTCGAGAGGAGCATTTTTGTTTTCCGAAATCGTTATAAAAATCAAGTTTCTGACTGTGTACATCTACAGCACGCACTAAATGCTTCAGATCTGCTTATTCTCTGCAGTCGATAATGTATCACTTGCACATCTGATAATACTTATGTTATGCTCTCCGATAGGTATTCTCATTATCTCTGCAAAATTACCATACCATGTTCACTATATAGACATATATCTTTAGTTTGCTTAGACTAAACGGAAAAAAGCGCAGTCGCAGTTGTCTAGATGACTGGTAAATATGAAGAATAGTCAGTCACAAAACCCAAAGATATATGCCCCGACACATATCTCTGCAGATGGTTTGACCTTACATGTGCGATATCATCATCATTATGTACCGTACCAACTGGTGTTGGTGTTAGTGTTTCTCAACAGATCTCGGTCCTTGCTATAATGGATCAACTCTGCTGGCGATATTCCCCCACGCCTTCATCTCAGTCAATCTTTCATCATTTATCTTGATCTGCCTGTGCCTCTTTTCCCGTTGATCCATCCAGTTGTCACGATGCTTTCAATATTTACTACTGAAAATAATGAAATATTGGAAAACTAATATGCTGGTTTCCTCTCTCCTTCCACATCCACACGGAGTTGTATTGTATCTCTACTTTGCGTGTGCCCTGTTCGGTTCATCTGCAGAGTTGTCCATCTATCTCGGTATATACTCGGTTAGCAGAGCTGCTTTTGTCACACTGTAGTGTGCGTGTCAATCTCTACTACATGGAAATGCAGTTGGGAATTTCCCATCGTAGAGTTATAAGTTCATAATGCCATTTCACAAAAACTCCCAATACATTTAGAGGGCACGTGAAGCATGCGATACCAGGGAAAGTCATTAAGTAACAGGGGGTTTATTATAAAGTGCAATGGACGAATATGGAACATCCTTTGTCAGGACAAATAATGGCCCTTAAGCAATACTCCATGTCATGGGGATACAGCAGTTTGCGCATACGTAATAGCCACTATAAAATGGCCGCCCCATTATGGACTTACACATTAGAGGAAAACCAAGATGTTATTCGTGTTTTTGGTCAGTGGGTGTGCAACTTTGTGGAATCTAAAGAAGAATGATGATTCACTATGGAGAAAGTTGGTTGAGTCATAGGACACATGAATCTGCAGAAACATGCAGTTGAAACGTCCATTCTCATGGGTTAGGAAGTAATTCAAAACGAAGGATTCGGGTGGGAAAGTCATGATGACAATCTTTCAGATATCAAGTGCCCTATATTATCCACAAAGAATTGTAATTGTGACTAGTGCTCGATATAGTGAACCAAGTCCGCTTTACAATCAAAACAAAAGGAACATTGTTGCTGAACAACAACGCCAGCCCTCATGCCACTGTGCATACAGTTGATATACTACTTTCCGTAACACTGGAGGTCTTGAAACATCTCTCACACATTTCAGATTTGTGCCATCGGATATTCATTGTTTTGACCTTAAAAGAACATTTGCGGAGTCAGGGGCTTGCAAATGTCAATGACGTAATGGAGGCGTTTATGACCACACCGAAAACAGTTTTCCTAGAAGGCATAAATATGTTGATTAAGACACGTTGATTAAGTGTGTTCACTGACAGGGGGCCTATGTTGAAATACAACACAAAGACAGTTTCTGGTTAAACTATTATAAAAACCTTATTCATACAATTCCTGTTACCTAATGACTTCACATTGTGCACTAATTGTCTATTTCCGTCCTGCCATATAATATACTAATATGCTTGTCTTTCTTCTTGTCAGTTTCAGTGAACTGACACAGTAAAAGACCATAACCGTATTTCATTCTGTTATATTATATCCCCCACAAACAATTGTCGTCTGTGTTGTGATAAGATCGATCGCTGGTCGTCTTCCCTGTCACAATGCCAAGCGATTTAGGACAGTCTCACTATATCGACCTATGTCTATAATCCTAGTCATCTCTCCGATTGTCATCACTTTCTCGAAACACTTTCGCCTTTTAACGGGACCATATAATCACTACTGGATTGTTCTGGTTACGTTAATCAACAGTCTTTGTGAATCTCCTTCTGCAAACCTCTCATATTCAGCTTCTGAGCCCTCCATGGCATTCGTATCATTCAACGAAGTAGTGATATCTCTGTAGCCTGTTTTTCTTGCTGGTCTCGTTCAGAGTTCAAATACACGAGAAGTCATCGTTCAGAACATGGTATTACGCGTGTTTGTATTTACTGTTTCACCGCAAGATCTAAAACACCATTTTGCTTCATTATATAGTTAATGCTTGTCCAGAAAATGGACGTTGCGTGCAAAGTGGGGCAATCTCCTTGAGATAATATTGTGTTTCAACTAAGTGTTATCATATACTTGTTTTCTTTTAATACTGATCTTATTACAAGTAGCACACATATAAAGTACCACAGTTACATCCATGTCAGCTATCTGGCATATAAGAGTAAAGTCAAAGTAAAAGATTCTATAACACGCCTTGTGGCCCGTTGGGTAAATGGTCAAGTAGTAAAACAACTGAATTTTTTTTTTTTGGGAGGGGGGTGGGGGTGGGGGGGGGAGGGGAAGGGGTAGCGGGTGTGGAACAGATAGAACTACACAAATTAGATTTTTAAGAGCATGCATCTTTCCTATTGCAACATACCTGTGTGAAACCTTGACACTTACTAAGCAAGCTGAACAGCGCATAAATGCGGGTTCTAAGAATATATTAGATACTGAAAAGAACAAATGAATCCATATGATCAATCAATCAATCATGTGTCATGCCGGAAAGCGTGGGCGGTCATGACTTGCCCTTTCACTCGATCACCAGAGTCGTGGATTAGCTCAGTGTTCCTGTCTCGACCATGCCATGTGGCCAAGCCATCCAGGTATTTACTTCTCGGTCTTCCCCTTGGTCTGTTCCCTTCGATCTTGCCAGTTGTCACTAAGTTCTCCAATCCATTTCTTCTCATAACATGTCCAAAACATGTTGACTGTCTACGTCTAATTTCTCTAATCAATTTACGATTTTCATTTGTCTCCTGTAGTATTTGGTCATTGGTTTTTCTGTCTGTCCATGGTATTCTTTGCATTTTCCTCAGAAACCACATTTCTGCAGCCATCAGATGTTTTTCAGCTTGACTGCTCATTGTCCAAGTTTCACATCCATACAAAAGAACAGGCTCTATGTAGCACCTCAACACTCTTTTTCTCGTTTCAAGTGACATATTTTTATTGGTCAGTATGATTTTCATCTTGCTAAAGGCTACTTTCGCCATGGCTATTCTTATTCTAATCTCTACAAGGCATCCCCCATCAGATGTTATGACTGTTCCGAGATAATTGTACCGATTCACTTGTTGAAGAATATTCCCATTTACTTGTATATTACATGGTATTTCGTTCTTCCTAGTGACAACCATAATCTGTGTCTTTTTACAATTTAATTCTAATCCCAGGTGTTCACTGTGTGCAACAACCGCATCTACTAATTGTTGCAGATCCTGCTCATTGTCTGCAATCAATACTGTATCATCTGCATATCTAATGTTATTGATGTTTCGTCCTCCAATGCTGATTCCATTTATATCTTCTACATTTCTGAAAATATTTTCACTGTATAGGGAAAAATGATCTGGAGACATTACACATCCCTGCCTAACACCTCTCTTAATAGGCTGATATTGTCCCACTTCATTATCAATCCTTATGGCAGCTTGTTGTTTCCAATATATGTTTTTTATAAGTCTAATGTCTTTCCCATCAATTTGTAGATCTGCAAGCATATCTACCATGTTGACATGTCTTACTCTATCGAAAGCCTTTGTGTAGTCAATAAAGCAAAGATGTATATCCTTGTTTACTTCTATAGCACGTTCAATAACTGAACGCAGCATATACACAGCATTTACTGTACCCTTTCCTTCTACAAACCCACATTGTTCTTCCCCTATTTCAGGTTGTATTTTCTTCCTCACTCTTTGCATGATAATTCGTAGCAAAATCTTTGTGATGTGACTCATTATACTAATTGTTCTATGTTGATCACATTCCAAGGCTCCTGATTTCTTTGGGATTGCAATAAATTCAGAACTACATAATTCAGAAGGTATATGTCCGGTATCATATAATGAGTTCAGAAGTCTGGTGACTTGATCTATTCCATATTCTTCTAAAGCTTTAATAACTTCTGTTGTGATGTTATCTGAACCGGGGTCCCCCAGCTTTCACATGTTTAAGAACATTTCAAACCTCCATCTTCAAAATTGGTGGTCCTTAATTATTAAATCGAATATCTTACTGTTCATCTCTGTTATCATAATAAAGGTTTTTCACATAGTCTGACCATACATGTAGAATCTTATCTTTTACTATTATGATTTTGCTATCTTTAGTTTTTAGACAGCCTGCTGATGTACTTGTTCTTTTATTAGTAAGTTCCTGAATTCTTTTGTGCACTAATTTGGTATTTTGACTGTTGTGTTGGTTTTTCAATTTCTAAGCAATTTTTCTCAAGCAATGCTTTTTTACCTCCTTACATAATATTCTGACTTGTCTGTGAATTTCTTCATATTTGGCAGAATTATTTTTGTTGAGACTTCTTGTTTCCATTAGTTGTAAAATTTCTTCAGTCATCCATTTCTTACGATATGATATGATTTTAATATTGATGAAGGTTGGCTACTAAAGACAATAAAGCAAAGAAAATTGAAATATTTTGGTTACTTGAAACGTCATGAAAGTTTGGAGAGAACATTCATAAAAGGGTATATGCCCGGGAAGAGAGGAAGAGGAAAGCCAAAGACAAGATCGGTGTAGAATGGGGCAGATGATCTCTAGATGGGTTTATCGGACGAGGGACTTCTTGCTCATGACCGAGAAGTCTTCCGGACGGTTGCTATGGGAGCGAGTTTCTGCAAGGGACATGCTACTAAATGAATGAATGAATCAATTAATTAATTAATTAATTAATTAGTGAGAGACCATATTGCACGCTGTGAGACGTATTTGGCAAATGGTGTTAACCCCATATGTGTATAGACCAATCGGTGCTGAGAAGGTGATACAGCCAATCTGATGTCAGGTCACCTTTTTTCGCCTGGACTTTTGTGTTACCCATTGTATACTAGGAGTCCAGGTCATTTTCAAAACTCCCCATGGACAGAAACTTGAATTTATGACCGCCCGGTCGGCAGGCCAGCATGCTAACTTCTATGCTACGACAGGTAGCATATACTTGTGCAATAGCTCCATATAGGATACCGTTCATACATACCAACACAGGTCTCAGAGTGCAATCCCCATTAAATAAATCAATCAAGCGCCGTGTCTACAATGAAACGGCGCAGTGTACACGATCAACACAATCTTTCTCACACTCTCATAGGCTGCTGTTAACCCACCAGCCACGCTTCTACCCACTAATAACATTGCCTATCTGTTGCTCGCCTCCTCTGGACTTTATCATCCTTCATTGTTTTATGTCTTGTATTTTAATGTTTGACACATATTTGACTTGTTTCATTTTTGTGTTCTATCCATCAGATTTAATTGTATTTCCATCTTTTACACAACTTTCTTTGTATTTGTTTGTTTCTGTTTACGTGAGATATGGCTTATTCCTCCACACATGGAAAGATCATATTTTTTTGTATGATAAAGAATTGGGCATGCAGGTCAGTCTAACTTTCAGACCTTATACTCTCTTTTCATACATTACTTTATTCATATATCACGTATTGGGTTACTCTTAAACGACAAAAGTAACAAGATGTACATTATACATTCATGAAAATTGTGCACAAAAACGTTACTGCAGGAATAAGTAATGTTACTTATTTTGATCGTAAGTGTATTAAGACTCCTGAAACAGTATTGCAGAAGGCTTAACATACTAGCATTTTTGTATGAGCACGTGCAGTCTTCACTAACAACGTATTCATTTACGAGGCAGATTCACATGAAAACTAATTGTTTGGAGTTTTAAGAAAAACAATATTCTGATCAAGTAAAGAACAAATGTATCATTTGGCGATGTAGTCACCACTGCGTTTAAGCACGTCCTCCAGCGCCAGTAAAATATTCCACTCAAGGTCGCGTGTGTAACTACGCATGCACCACTTACTGTATCTATTCAACGGGCCGAACAGTTTTGAAACTTCCTACTCCATTCATACACTTGCTGGACTGACAGGGATGCATCACCATGCCTGACCTTCATTCACCGTTGAATTTCTATAGGTTTCACCCCTTCTCTGATTAAAGATAAAACAGATAACAGAACGCTGCTCCTCTTTGGTGCGTGTCAAAGGTGGGGGTGGCCTTCTTCAAACTCTCCTTATGACATCATCGTGTTCGTCTGCACCGGGATGTATCCACCACTACGCTTCTGAGCAAGCTTAGCAGCTTGATGTGCATAAGACTATATTTAGGGTTGGAGATTTATGGTCTGTTTAGGCGTTTGCTGTACAGTATTTGTACTTTTAAGCACTCGGTTTGATGTACTTAAAGTGTGTATTAATAGCAGTAGCTTTCTTTACCCACAACGGTTCTGGTATGTTCGACACTGCCTCATGAAAATGCGCGCCAGACACCTTCAATGATGTTTTGGAAATTGTTTGTAAATATAAAGCAGCCAAAACTGGAACTTGTCACCCACCGTTATTATGCTGTGACCTAGTATATGTTAAAACGTTACACGTCACATCCAACGGGTATTATCTACCTTATGATTCGCTCTCACCTTTTCAGATACAAAGTGACTATACAGTCCTTGTGTACATTTCAATGCGCAAACCTTTAGATGCATGCATGTTTCAAATGTGCAATAATTTATAAATTGACAAGATTATAACAAATTATAATAATTTTAAATTACATTACGTTACCTAAACTTACAATGGGCATCGTTTGGCAGTAGCACTGCTGGATGTTTCAAAGAATGTAACTCTTAGTAAATTTTAGTACGTGAATTTGTTGGTGGCATTAGGCCATTGAACGTGACAAACTAAAGAGAAGTCACGTAAGTATATGTCCTGGTTAGATAAACGTGTAGTCGAGAAGAGTAGTTAGTAGTTTGTAGTATTTCCATTCGCACAAAAGGGTTCAACACATACCTTCAGTAACACAAGCAATAGCATAGACAGTGACTTACGATTATTGATTCACACTTAACGAATGCGAAGGAAAGAAGTAGACATCAGATAGCACAGCAGACAATTCATACGCTGAGAGCCACAAACAGACAGGGATCGAAACATTTATTTTCAAATAACAACATATCTCTATCAATGAAGACATGCACTTGATGCACGACCCGGCACAATTAAATAGATTAACATCACTAGTCGGGTAAATCATCAGCCTAAACATTCAGCAATGCTATGAGGTCAGGCATCATACCCAGCTTTTCTATGACACTTCACTCTCAAAAAATATATGTTAGCCACGCACAGGTCAGTTAACAAACATACAAAAACACATAGTACTGTTACATTGTGCTTTGGACGTGACCACAAATTAAAGATGAAATATCACTTAAAGATTGGTTCCAAAGTGATTGCTTAAAACACAGATAGCAGCATTGCATAACATAGCAGCAACATTATATGATAATGCATTATTGATTGCCCAGAATGAGACAAGATCTTCAACATTTAGTTGACCCCGTTATTGTATGAAGACAGCTGCATGGGTTAGAATTACACTCTAAGAATAGAAACTGCAGTCAATTCCAAAGTGAAATGATGCAGAAACCAAGTATATGGAAACGTCCTTAACCATATGACAATCTGATCATCTATCTTTATCATCATCACCATGTGCCGTGCCAGCTGGCATAGACGCTAATGCATGTCCACTGTTCTCGGTTCTTGGTACAAGAATGTTGGCATCAGTCATAACACCTGACGGAAGATATCTTGTAGAGATCCGCCATGCCAACGATCGCCTTTAACAAGATGGAAAACAAACTGCCCAATGAAAAGTTGTCAGCTGCAGTAAAACATAAGGAGTATTAGTTGGTTTGCGTTGGTTTCCATACAATGGTATTAGTAACGGTTGTTCGAAAAGCTATGGTAAATTAAGCTGAAGGTAAACTTTCCAATAAATCTCAAACAGCCAAAAAATGATGGGGGTTGACTACGACGTCCTGTAAAGGATATACAACAAACTCATAGAACCTTACACCTGCATGATTATGAAACACGAGCAATAATCAAACAACCGGAGAATTATATAAACAAAGTTGACTAGTGGTTTCTTAGAAACATGAAAAGAATACCACGGACGGACCAAAAATCGAATGAGATAGTCTTTCGGTAAACAAATATAAGCCGCCAGTTGAGTAGTAACACTATACGCGGAATGTCAATACTTTGTGGGCATGTTATGGAAAGACTTCAACTGAAGAAATTAGTGAGAATTTGTAAACTTGATGAAAATGCAATCCAGGGAAGGCAAATGTATAAATGCCTTGGTGGCTTGGTCACATGCCGTAATCGGTAAAAGAACATTTGTGTGAATCGTGGCTTCGTTGGTGTGAGCTCGCGAACAATGATTGGCACTCTTAACGGCATAATACATGTGACAGTGACAGAAATATCAGTCGTTTAAGATTGCTTAATACTTGCAAACAAATGAAAACATCAACTCTGTGGTAGAACACATACAATGGTAACAAAAATGATAGTCGTTTAAGATTCCTTAATACATGGAAACACGTGAAAACATCAACTCACTTGTATTACACATATGATTGTGAGAGAAATGTCAATCGCTTAACAATTTTTAATACATGGAAACACGCGTAAACATCAACTCGGTTGTATTAACGGACACTTATTGACAACAGTAAAGACTTAGAAATCAGAGAAAATACAAAACAATAGGCAATTACTTAGTTAACAACGTAGCCTCGTTGCACACCTGACTATTAGTTCTTTTGTGCTCAGATCCCCACCTCAGTACCTCCCTCAGCTTGTAGGACTGACGACATCAGTTCTGTGTTGGTTGACTATACAAAACAATAGACACGATTAAGCCAATGGAGGAAACTTTAATTCAAATTGCCCAAACACGAAAATTATGTTTACTGTAAAGGTTTAACATTTTCAAATCTAATTCGTGAAAGTTGAAAACTGCACAAAAATCCACGATCTCACTAGTACGCTAATGTTGTCAACATGTGTCCATTTGGCTAAGGAAAATTGTGTCACTTTAATTGGCGCACACATTATTTGCCCATATTTTTTCTGCAAAGTTGATTGTCATTCACAACCATGACATTAAGCAAAGATGCCAATGTAATATCAACGGGAGTGCTAAACCGTCAATGAAATATTGATTCACTTTCTAAATACTAAAGGTAATTGCTGCATGTGAATGTGAAAATGTTAAAGTGTTTAAATATGTCAGTAGGAGTTGGCTAAGTAAACCTGTCTAATGATTGCACTGCAGCTACCATCAACATCTTTACGGAGAAGACGCACCTTTTTTAGAGCGCTTGTTTATCATTGTTGGTAAGGCCTGGGGTGTTTGGTGGAACGGGAGAGTAAATGATAAGACAATCAAGGTCAAGGTCGGATGTACTAGTAAAAGGAGGGCAAATGACATTATAGAAGAATAACACAGCGTTCAGGGCAAAAGGAGCAAAGATCGAATGGACCATCAAACTGTGTAGGTCTGAGTGGACAAAGAAATATGTGGCCAGCCTTTCCGTTCTGTAGCGAACGACGAGAGCTGGCACCCGACACTTGTCGGACCACATTTATGTCTTTGTCATCGGAACGTGCTAAGCATGCACAAGTCGCGATACATGCACCAGTTATGTTAAAGGTGACTGACACCGAGGAAAGCCCTTACATACGTGTACGATCCAAACACACTATTTGCGTGAAGGAACATGGAATCATCCTAATCTGTAAATTTGGTTGTCATTCATAAGGAATGGGTGACGGCGTCGATCATAGTAAATAGCTTCATTGCTCACAACACCAACCAACACTGCTCTGTCTCCCGACATCATCAGATAAGGCGGCTGAAAGGAAGGGCATTATGATGTATCGACAGGGTAGAGATAGAGAGGCGATTGCCAGTGCCATGTAGTTCGAACTTAGTGGAATTTCTGCCTGGGGTATTGATTCACGTGCTCTTGTCAATCTCGCAAAGGTATCAATTAGATGGTTCTTCTTAGATACTCATATTGTTAAAGTAGATATGCCAGTAGTCAGAATAGATGGGAACATGATGACCAGAACCACGTTTAAGGCATATATGTGCATGAGGTTTGATCGTAGTCTGTCCTTCAGAGAACATGTCGACCATGTTTTTACAAGTGCTCCAAAAGGCCTGTCTGCAATGAAAGTCGTGGCAACTGCCAATATCGATCACAGGACCTTCTGTTCCAAGTATTAAACATGCTTCATGCTCATTATTTTGAGCCGTACGAGAGCCACCTCATGTGCAGCAACGAAATACCTCCTTGACTTTCAGTCCATGAACAACAGGATCAAAATCTGGAGGGTCCGTACATATATGGAAATAAGAGTAGACGGGCAGCTACTTCTGTATTAACCTATATACAGAGAAGTAGGTGACAGGTTAAAGACGGGCAAATCACGGATCCGTCAGGCCGAAGATGTTATCAAGCAGGTCTGCAGTCTTAAAAAATTTCTACCTCGGCAGGGTATTGGCACCTGAACCTCCAGCGCTTAACTGCACATTCTCCTGTCTTGTAGCGCTTGACTCCTGTTGCTGTCAATGCAGAGGTCAACCAGTTAATCAGTGAACATAGATACGATTCTGATGTGCTTATCAAATCCAAAACACACACACACACACATACATACACACACACACACACATACACACACATAAAGATGAATCTGTTAGACAGCAGCAGAGAAGTACCGAACGGCCCGATCCATTCAAGCCAGCGGTGCGCAGGCCATGCCCACTACAGCTTGGCAATGGAGATGATGGCGGTGACTCGGGATTTTATATCGCTGGAATTACAGTAGTATACTGCATACACACGGCTGTGTCCTGAGTGAAGTGATGGGCTTGACCCGAATGGTGGAGGTGAGTTCTGTACTCAGACAATGGATTGAATCGCTGCGGATTCTACGGTTTGTAGAGTCACCTTCGTCCTCGTCCCGGCATGAGTTGAAGGAAATGAACGAGCTGATAAACTTGCTGGCTGTACATCTATTACCGATATGATTATTGTCATAAGAGTGAAGTAGAAACGGTGGACTTTGACGCCATCACATTTGAGAAGATCCGGTGCGACAATAATACAGTGATTCCTTGTGTGTCTTTCTCAGAGTCAAATATTATTAATCTAAACCTATAATGCCCATATTATAGTTTTTTTTTTTTTTTGCATGTCCTTTACAGGACATCGCTGTCAACACCAGCATCTTTCAGCTATATGTTGATTTCTCGGCAAGATTGCGCTCAGTAGTTTGCCATTGCTTTCTGAACGGCCGACTCACATACCCCGTAAGTTACCGATGGATTCGAACCACTGCTGATTCTCACCGTCATCACGTTACCCACCAGAGTATACGAGATTACGGAGAAAAGTCGCTAATCTCTAAGCCACGAAGCCGGCCATATTATAATACATGTGAAAAAATGACTGAGACTGATAGAAAAATCATCTATATATAATGTTAGCATCTGCGTTTTTATGTTTGTTAAGTTAATCAACGCCAGTCAACAACTCATATTGTGTTGATCCCATACTTCATTTCATGACCCAAATATCCTGTTATGACACAAACACCAGTTTATGAAACAAATATCTAAGACTCAAACATCGATTATGCAACAAACACATGTATGTGACTCAAACACTGTTAATGCAACAACCATCTATCAATAACTCAAATACCTGTTTATGAAACACATATCCAGTTATGACCAAAAACGCCTTGTTTATGGCCGAATCATCCTTTTATTACCCCAAAACCAGTCTATGACCCAAATGTAATTTTGTGACCCAAACACTATTTATCTAAACGACATTCTATCTTAGTTACTTTTAATTCCAAGGTCTGAGAAGTTTACCTACAAGTGTTTATATACTAGTTATTGTAACTCTTTCAGACCTGTTATTATTGTTAATTAATATGTCCATTCATAGTGTTACTGCTTACAAATCCAAAACGGCCTTTAAATGATGGCTATCTGAATCTTTTCTGTCGCAAATAAAACCATCTGAGGCAGAACCAGTGCTTCACATCTTCCTTGCATGAGCCTAACATCCTTTCATGAAATACAAATCCTTTTATGATCCAAACATTCTTCTATGACCCAACCATCATTGTAGGGCCCGAGCTTCCTTTTGTGACCCTCGCATTCTTCTGTGAGCCATACAAATCTATGACCCACATATCCTTCTATTAACCAAATATACTGCTTTGAACCAACCATCTTCTCACAATCCAAAATGCCTTCAATGACCCAACTATACTTCAATGAACCAGCCATCTTTTCAAGATCCAAAAATCCGTTGATCCAATGACTAAAATTGCAGTTTGTGACACAACCACTATCTATCTAGACGACACTCTGCCATCCAACGTGCCTAACCGAAGGATAGGTGCCTACCCTAAATCATGATGTTTCTGTCCTAGTTATTACTTTAAATGCCAATGTCTAAAATGTTACTTTAAAAGTGTCGGTGTCCCAGTTTTTACTTTAACTCTTTCAGACCTTGATAGATACGTTATTTCCTTGTGTTTTTTGTTTACAAATCAGTAACCGCCTCTGACCCCATCTGTGATTCTTTCCCGATGCACATGGACCTTTCTTACGCAGAACCAGTGTCCTCATTGCTCCATTATTAGAACCATTGATATAAACACACAGCAAAAGTTCAGAATGTGTGAAACTCTCGAAGCCATGACACGAACCTCTTATAGCAAACTGATTCACTGCTTAGGCACGAGATAAACGTACTGACTTTAACAGAAAAAATAAATATCTAGTGTAATTAAATGAAAAACAATAACAAAATTTTTTAACCTGAAACGTTCTTGACATCTATGCTAACATCTTGTGATGACCCTTCCTTGAAATACCAGCAGCAGCAGCAGCAGCCGTGTAAACGTATTTAAAATTGTGTCTGTTGCGATCGACACAAAACGAATTAACAAATGTCACATTAATTCGATTTTTACCCAAGGTTGACATTATAAGGGTCAATACTTAAATTTGCAAATGATGTCACAAAATTGGGTGATTTTCCCTTGCGCACTTGAGTTGTGCTTTAGTTGTGATCCCAGTGTCGCACTCTTAGATTGTGTATTATTTAATCACAGGCACACTTTAGGAATAGTGACTTGAAAAAAAAAATGTACAACAGCAGGCAACAATGGCAAAGATGATTGAAATATTCATCATCATCATCATCATCATCATCATCATCATCATCATCATCATCATCATCATCATCATCATCATCGTCATCATCATCCAATGTCTTGTTGGTTGGTGTGGGCTATCATGCCTCTCTATAGATAGTGATCTCTGACGGCATAGATTAATTCATGTCGTGACTCTTTATTGTGCCATGACACAAGATTGTCAAGAATTTTCGCAAACTGTCTTCCTCTATCTCTCCTTCCATAATCTTTCCGTTTGTCACAACACGTTTAAGTTTTTGTCTTCTTATAATTTAGCCAAACAATTATTAATGCTTCTTTATGATGTTTGTGATAAGTTGCCTTTGCGACTTGGCCTCCCCCGTAATGTCCAGATTGCTCATATGGCTGTCCAGTGACTTTTCAACAAGTCAGAAGGAACTACGGAAGGTAAAAAATGGACCATTGATTGAATAATAGAAAGAAACAAGTCATGTACAAATCACAGAAACATATTGTGCCTAAATGTGCAATTAAGGTGCAGGGTGTTGTTTTGTGGCAAGTGCAGCAATACAGCTATTTAGGCACATCTAAAACATAGATGGAAGATGCATCACTGAGATGAAGAATAGAATAGGGCAAGCAAAACATGTTTTCTATATAATGAAGAACAATCTCTGCAATAAGTCATTGTCCTTGAAAGTTAGAAAGAGAGTTCTTGCATGTTGCATAAAAGCAATTGTAACTTACGGCTGCGAATCTTGGACAATTAGTAAAAATGCGAAAACATCCAAGAAAGTCTTACAGATATGGTTTTATAGAAAAATGCTGAAAATTAACAGAACAGCTAAGAAGAGCAATCTGGAAATTTTGAGAGAAGCTGAGTCGCAAAGAAGAAAGAGGCAGTCATCATGTTTTGGCCACGTTATGAGAAACCAAAAAACAAAAATCAACACTGGAACATATCGTGACAACCAGAAATATTTGCGGAAAGAGAGATAGAGGAAGACAGCGGAAGAATTTTCTTGACATTCTTTTGTCATGAAACGGAACGAAATCAATTCATAAATTGATCCTTACCGTCGGAGATCGCAATCTGTGGAGAGGCATAATCGCCCACGCCAGCCGGGAAGACACTGGATGATGCTGATGTACATTATCAAAATTTGTTAACGGATGCGCATGCTAAAGTGGGATTCTAGTTATATTTCAAATGATGCACCTGTTCCGAGCTAAGTAATCTACTAGTACTGCTGACTAGAGGAGTGATGCTTGTTCATGACAATGCCAGACCACATACGGCTCGATTAACCCATGAGAAAATTAACCAACTAAGGTGGGAAGTTCTGGAACATCCACGTTTTTGGTCCACTGAAAACCCACCTTGGCGGGAGACATTTCGCGAGTTACGCCGAAGTTGAATGAGAAGTGAAAACGTGGTTTGGAAAGCAGAGCACGCTGTTATAAGCAGTCGGTTTGAGAGGACTGATAAAACGATGGGATAAGTGCATCGATGTTCGTGGAAATTGTGTTGAGAAATAAAGAGACAATGTATGTATAAAAATAATTTGGTTTCAAGTTGATATCATATTTAGTTATTTTTCTACAGCCATTTGTAACGTACTTATTGACTTCCCCTCGTAGACAGACAGACAGACCGCCAGACAGACAGACAGACAGACAGATAGATAGATATAGATAGATAGATAGATAGATAGATAGATAGATAGATAGATAGATAGATAGATAGACAGACAGATAGACAGATAGACAGATAGATAGATAGATAGATAGATAGATAGATAGATAGATAGATAGATAGATAGATAGATAGATAGATAGATAGATAGATAGATAGATAGATAGATAGATAGATAGATAGATAGATAGATAGATAGATAGATAGATAGATAGATAGGCAGGCAGGCAGGCAGACAGACAGACAGACAGACAGACAGACAGTTTGGTAGACTGCCAGAGTAACTGAGATCAATTGCCTGAGAGAGGTTAATGAAACTGAAACATTACATACAACCATGAGAGAGAGACAAACAGCTTTCTTTGGTTCTGTGATGAGAAGAGAGGCATAGGAGAAAATCGCGAGAATTGGAAAGGTTAAAGGGAAGAGAGGCAGAGGCAGACGAGGAGAAATGATGCTGGACTGATTGAGACTGTGGCATGGAGGAATATCATCAGTAAAGTTGATCCAGAAAACCAACGACTGAGATCGATGGAGAGTAATGATCGCCTACGCCAGCTGGCATTGCACTTGATGATGATGATGATGATGATGATGATGATGATGATGATGATGATGATGATGCTCTTATTGCTGGCCACATTCGGTTCATTCCCACTAGGTGGCCGAACCAGCTAAGCTTCCACATATACTTACACTAAATCCTTCTTAACACATTTTGTTTTTAAGAAGCTAATATTTGGCTCTGGTCTTCCGTAATGTTTTTCATTTCATTCCGCTTCAATTCACTATAAACACCATGGCAACCTTAATATTCTTTCAACTTGTTTTTCTCATTAGCGTGTTTTCTTTCTAATCTCCTCTTACAGGGCTGACACTTTGTTGACATATTTCAATCTGTTTATCGAAGAGGAATTTACAATAATGTTCTTCCAGTTGTACTTTAAAACGCAAATATGGTTAATGAACGAGTTAAAACATGTAACTGTAAGAGTTGCATATCTTTATGTTGAGCAAGCAGTATTACGGTAAGAATGAGAAAGGAAAGTTTTACTGTGTTATAAAATATTTGTGAAATGTTTGTTTCTTCACCAAGACGCTGTTGTCATTTGCAGACGACAGGATCGTGTCCAGGTGTCATCACTATAATTGTCAGTATTTGTATGGTCAACTTTGTCTTCGAGAGGTCAACGTAGCGAATAGATAAGCCTGTTCGCTCTTAAACTTCCGATGCGCCACGACACAACGGGGTAGGTGTGATGGTTCCTTACACTGATCACTTCTCATCCTCAAGCAATGGCAAAGCACTGAAAGAAATGTGCTTAGTAAATCAGGCTGAGGTTGGGGTCCATCGCGATGTCCTACAAAGGACAGGCACAGTGGTTTAGTGTGCCTTCTAATCTGTGTTTATTTCATCTACATCAGAAACGGGGAATGACCGGTGGGGGATCCGTATAACCCCCCCCCCCCCACCCCCCTCCCACAATCATTTAGTCTGGCCCTGCCAAGGCAACCACATAGTATTGTACACTTTTATGCATTAAATGCATTAAAGGTTAACAAATCCCCGCAATACTGAAATCAGACAATGGTAGTGGTGTAGTAATGATAGACATGTCAGACTACCAGAGTAAAATGGAAGAGATCTTATCAGGTGAATCTAAATTCCTGTTAGATCAAACAGTAGACACGTCGGAGTACCTGGATGCAAAAATGAAGAAAGAGATCCAGTCACTTGTGAATGAGAAACATATCAGTGAGACCACTGCAAAAATGCTCACACCGCGTCGCTTCCAAACTCATAAAATGTAAGGTCTAGGTAAACTTCACAAGCCCGGAATCCCGCTAAGAAGGACCGATCCTTCCATTGTTACCTCTGCACAATAATGGATGGCAATGTGGCGAGCTGAAATTTTAAAGCCCATACGACAGTCCTTAGATCAAAAAATACTCAGTGATGCATTCAAATTGGTGGAAGTATTGGATACAATAAACATTAAACAATAAACACTAGGCAGCCATTGATATAGCCTCCCTCTTCACCAACGTTCCATTAAAAGAGATAGTAGAAATAATATTGAAACGCATTGATTGATTGATTGATTGATTGATTGATTTAGGAACCGACATCACAGCATTCGAGGCATTCCCATAAGCGCTCCGTCCCCCTCCTCAGCAGCCAGCGAAGAGTTCCAACACTAATAGTACCAGTAGCAATCTGATTATATGTCTATCTCGCCTTTCCTCTGAGCGTTGATCGTCGGCCAGATCCCCTCGTCATCCCTCGCTGTCGCATTCTTGCCAGACCATGATGATCGATTTGCTCCTCCGAGGTGTACACATGCTCCCACAAGGTCGCAACCACATCTGCTTTGTCATGCATCAATACTCCACCAAGTTTTGCCGAGCCAGCCAATCTGTCCGCCTGTTCATTCCCCAGCACACCAGCATGCCCCGGAGAAAAGATCCAGACGATGCTTGTCACCCGTGACTTCCGAAGCGAGGCAAGCCACTCTTCACGAAGCTTGCCTGTCTTCACCCTACTCAGCATGCTTTCTGAGTCAGTTATAATCACGATGTGTGTGTGTGTGTGTGTGTGTGTGTGTGTGTGTGTGTGCGTGTGTGTGTATCGTATTCTCCATCCAGCGGAAAGCTGCACTGACCGCCTCCACCTCCATTCTTAAGCTAGATGTTGTGGTATCATATGCCAGGCTCTCCTGCACCAAACGTCGACCATTGGCTTTTGCTAAGAACCCCCAGGCACTTCTCCTACCTCTCACCACCGACCCATCTGTGTAGATAATCACATCACCTGAGCGAGCATTATCCTGAATTAGTTGCTGGATTTCCACTTCCGTGGCCCCTGATGGCCACTCCCTGCACTCCCGGCTCAATGTGATTATAACTCTGCACAAGTCTGACTGCTCCGCTGACACTCTGACCCACTCTTCTCCTCTCCTAATGTTCTCCAAGGGGCACACCTGCCTGATCGTATCCTCCGCCTGAGCCATCCATGATTTCCCTCTTATCAGTCGCTGACCCTTAACGGCGTCCAGCGCGTCATGCAACGGGTGATCTGCGTCTGCAGCTACTCTGAGGTATGACTTCGCCTGCATCACCTTAAGCCTACTTGCAACAGACGGCAAACCAAGGATGTAACGCATACACACAACTGGGGTGTCTCTGGTGCATCCCAGAATGACTCGCATCGCTTCGTTCTGTATGCGCTCTAATTTCACCAGCTGACTCTTTGAGACAGTGAGCAGTCCTAGTCCATAATCAATCAATGAGAGGATTAAGTGCTGGTATAGTGTGAAAAGCATTCTATGCTCTGTGTCCATTGCAGCCATAGTTTTAAGTGCATTGAATCCCTTTTGAGACCTTGTCACAATCGTCTCCACATGGTCCTTGAAGGACAGGCTCCTGTCAAATGTGATTCCCAGATACTTCAGTTTTTTCTCTCTGTTGACGCTTCTACCATCTATCGTGAGGCCTGGGACATCAGCTCTCACAATCCTTTAGTCCAGAGAGCACCACAAAACAGCTGCCTTTTCTGGGTGGATGACAGCACTCATTTCAGTGCACCAGTCAATCACAATGTCTACTGTTGCCTGTTGCTCCGGGGCTGTTTGCTCCCTATCTCTCCCCTGCCTATATGCAAGAATATCATCTGCAAATGGTAGTATCCTTCCAACCCCTGGTGCTTCTAGGTTTGCAGTCTTGTTCGTATACACATTAAAGAGCACCGGTGAGATTGCTGATCCCTGGGGCAGTCCCGAGGTTAAAATGTGTGGCTCTGAGGTCCATGCACCCAGACGGAGAATTAAATAAAAACAGCTAGACCAACATATATTCTGGAGAGGCTATTATACTATGTACCCCCAACATGAAATTCAATTTTCAAAAAATGTCTTACAGCCAAATTGATGGTGTGGTCATGGGGAGTCCTCTTGGTCCTATTCAAGCGGACATATTCATGGCAATTTTAGAAGAAAAATAGATCACCATACATTAAAAACTTGGTCTTCTACCGTCGTTATGTGGACGATATAATAATCATCACAATAAATGAGCTACAAGCAACATCGTTCTAGGCCATAATGAACCAGACGTTAAAGAACTCCTCTATTCCGTAGAACACGAAAACAACGAAACGTTGCCATTCCTAGATGGTCTAATGAGTTACGTTTAGGGCAAAGAAATGTGGACTGGCCATTACTTACATTTCTACAGCTTCACACCCGTCCAGTACAAACTTGGCTTGGTACGGACGCTGTTTGACTGTGCCAAGAAGATATGCACACCAGACACACTGGCAGATACATTTGAAACCCTGAATAATGTTTTACACATGAATGCGTACTCCAATGGACTTATAAAGCGCCACTACCAACAGCCGAAACCAAAACCCGACGACACATGTCCCTAAACTCAAGGTTAACATTTCAGTTAACATTTTCAGTTAACATTTCGTGGGGATGACGCAATGCCACATCTACAGGATCGGCTCACTACAACAGTAGGCCGAACATTCTATGCTGCAACTCCAGTTATTAGATACTGTCACATGCCTGTGTTCAGTGGCATTAAGGTGAGTGGCCGTACAATATAAACAGTTCAAGAGGTGAAAGGGCATTCACCGGAAAGAGAATATAAGGAGATAAACGGTAAGGGAGAGGGGCTGCAAGAAGGGGCAGACAGTTGGAGCAGTGAGGTGGTGTGTTGTGTGTGAGGCATTGTGGGGGATGGAATTGTTGAGAAGAGAGGGACAAAGACTGACGGCGGGAGTGATGTTTGGACTCCGAGCTGGAGTTGAGTCTAGACCGGACCAGGAGAAGGTCGTGGTCTGAGAAAGTGAAGAATTGTGACGGAGTTCTGAAGATAACTCCGCACTGTGGGTTCCAGGGATAGTGAGTGGAATTCGAGACCCATAGTGGGTTACTTTGAGTCGGGCCTAGAGAGAGGCTAGTATACCTGTCGTGTGGGACGATATTTTAGTAGCCTGGAGAGGCAGTGCTATTCGACGTGTTCCATTGAGATGGAGATATATTCTTAGAGAATTATTGTTCCTGGATTTATATGCTACATGTGTCTGTGTTAATTCATCATTAAAGGAATATTATGTGCGCAAATTAACGCTTGTTCACTGACTGGTGTTTGGGTGTGATGCATCTTGGTTAATCTGTTGTTCAACCTCATATTGTTACAAGGACATACCCTAGACACAACCATAGCCACTCTATCTGTCACTTAGTCAACATTCACTTTGTGACAGAGAAGATTTCTGGGGGCTCTCCTGGCAAGAACGACGGGGATATATTGATTATCTGAAAGGCAAGAGCATTGTAAACATTGTTGTCATTCTGAGATATCTATGGGCTCTTCGCTGAGAGAGGAGTTATCTGTGACGTCGTTCCATCAATTTAAACAATACTGCGTCAAGAGGGTAATGTGAACTCTTTTGGGTGTGTAAGACGCCACATCGAAGAAAAACGGTCAGCGCGCGGGGAGGGTACGCGGCGGAAATCACAAGCTAGCAGACAGTTCAAGTGAAGGTCATACTACAGGTAAATTAACGACAGTCAGCACACGTCATTGCGACGCTAGCGGGCACGCCAGAGAATTAACGCAGACAGGCGCCTGTGTTTATAGGTCAAGAGACGAAAGCGCCAGCAGACGAGTCACATAAAAGTCGGCGCCATGATACTGGCTGGATGATACCCTGACAGGTGTGTGTGGGTGTGACGAAGACAGGATTGAAGAAAATCAAAGATACTGACAGGTGTGTGTGTGTGCTAAGGCAAACGCACGGTGTTGGTCGCGGGTCGACAAGCGAACACAACGGGGGAGGACGGTGGAAATTGTGAGTCTCCACGGACAATTCGGGTCAGCGCTGTTTACGAGACCATTGAACTCCCAGGAAGGGGAGAGTTAATGAATGTGTAAGAATACACTGTGAAAATTGGACATTACTTTGTTCACAGCCGGGTCGGGGCTGAGAAGTTGTGTGGAAAGTGGTTTTGTATAACGGGAAAAGTGTCCGGTCAGTTTACAGTATGTATTATTGTGACAAAGATTACTGAAGTTGACCTGCGGGTCAAGGCCGTGGACAGTGGAAAGTTACTGAGATGTTCCATAGTGGAACTGGATAAACAAGCTGGTTTTGTGTGAAACTAGACTTTATGTTCGGCTTTGTTAAAAGCCCTTTGTGTGCATTACCTTATAATCAGCAAACATTTTGTCAACGATTGATGACGTGGCATCTCCGCGAACATAGTTGCATACAGTTGCCAAAAAGAACTGGCGGTACAGAGTGAAAGCGTTGAACATTTATTGCCATTATTTTGGTCTTTTCTTTTGGTGAATCTATAACATATATGATACAGCGAAGCGCCATCTCCGCAACGAGAGTAACAACAAATCGAAAGAACACTTTGGATTATTACCACGTACAGAGAAAGTACAATAACGTTACGGATATCACTATCATCTTCAACTTTTGTCGACAGTTGGAACTTTTGATCACCATGTGAATTCAATAACCACGCAACAAAACAAGAAGTCGGTTTGAAATCCAGCGTCGTAGACATTGAATAAAAAGAACTTTTGGCGACGGATTAGTGGGCACATATTTATCGGCCAACGATGTGGACATTCTGTTTGCTGCTCATTGTCTTATAAATATTGTTTTCGGTTGTTAAGCTGTTACTTGTATGTGGTCCAGTGTTTGTCAAGAGTAGGGGATTTGTTGGGGTGTTTCTCGAGAGTCGGGATACAGCACAATAATTTATTTGTCTTTCTGGTGCTTACGATATTTTTGTAAGAAAAACGTTAATGAGTTGACGTATCGTGCAGGGGCATTGAAATAGTCTTAACCAATATCTAGAGCCGAGTTGTCTGACGTCAGATCTGTGTATATTTTCAGTATATATTCTTTTTCTTTCTCTCTTTCTTTTCGTTATATTTACATATAATATTTGTTGTGTTCGGATATATGTTTTTATTGTGATCTTTCGTCATTTCTGCTGTCTAGTGGTCCTGGTCAATTTATATTTTTATTTTTTACGCGCACTGTGGGTGTCTCTACACAAGCTTGTGGTTGTTACTGTGGTTTATTTCTGTGTCATCATCGTCTCCGTGTACTCAGCTTGTGAAGTCTAGCGTTGGATAGTCATCACTTAGTGTTATCATCCATTTGTGTGTATATGTTTTTATATGTATGTTTAACAATATTTCCAGGGACTTCATGAACTTTTGGTCATAGATATAGGGAGTATAGGTGATACTTCCCACCTCACTACCTAGTGCTTATAGAGTGACTGGGTGAGGACAGAGTGATATTGTAGCACTACGGATTTATGTATACAGGGAGTGTGGGTGTACTTAGGGAAGTGACACAAAGACTAACAGCAGAGTCGTCACATTTATAGTTGGCTGACAGACAGCAACGTGTCCACAAGTACAAGATGCCTACTTTAATGGAATATATTGAAGCAGGTGAACGAATAGGCCTGAAGGGTAAAGAGTTACAGGAGTATGCCGAAGCAAAAGAACAAAAACAGATTGAAAGAGAGGAGAGGCATAATGAACGCGAGGCAAAACGTCTGCAGGAAGAAAAGGTAGCTGAAGACAAGCGTCTACAGGAAAAGACAGGCTGAAATGGAAGCCAAGCGTCTACAGGAAGAGAGAGAGACACACATGAGAATGGAAATTGAGAAAGAGAAGATTAAGATGGAAGCGGAAATTGCTATTAAAAAGTTAGAATTTGCATCGAAGGGTCAAACTGAGGAAAGTAGAAAACCGTCGCAGTCGTCACAGAGATTAAAACTGCCATATTTTACGGACCGGGATTGCCTTGAGGCCTATCTTTCGAGATTCGAAGCATCAGTGAAGGTATTAGGCATCCCAGAAAGCGAGTACGCAATTAGACTGGGCGAGTATTTAACGGGTAAGGCCCTAGAAACAATGTTTAATTTACCTGTAGACGAAAGAAACAACTACACTATCTTACGTCAACGTTTGCTGACAAAGTTCCAACTAACGGAGCATGGATATAGGACAAAGTTTAGACAGTTAGTGCCAGAGACAAATCAAGATTTCACAGATTTTGTTAACACAGTAAAGAATACATTTAATAAGTGGATGGAGCTTGCAGAAATAGGGAAAGATTTTAATAAATTAGTAGATCTAATGTTAAGAGACAAGGTGGTATCTGCATGCAATTCTAATTTAGTGGCGTTCTTTGAGGAACGGAAGCCAAAGGACATAGACACAATGTCTCAGTTAGGGCAAAACTACATGACTGCACATCCTAACGTATCTATTGGGAAACTAATGAGTGAGGAAATAGTCTGTGCAGCGTACACTAAACAGGACCAGAATCCAGTCATCAGACCAAGGGCGAAAAGCGTGGATTCGGCACAGAAAGGTGAGCAGCAAGAACTTCAAGACAATGGTTTCCGAGGAAACAATGTTGGTAGAGTAGGACGGTACCCATATAGAAGAGGGAACTTCCAGAGACGTCCAAATTATGCCGGATGTTGGAATTGTGGGAGCTGGAGACACAGGGCAGCAGAGTGTGATGCACAACCAGCAGATGGACCAACGAACAAGCACTAAAAGGGAGATTACTTGTTTCAAATGTGGAAAGAATGGGCATATCAGCCATCAATGTAGGATGAGAGAAACAGAGCACTCAAATGCAGCGCAAGTAATTGAGACGCTGAACAATGAAGATTGTAGTGGGTGCAAACCTCTGTTTGAAAAAGACAGTCAGCCAGTCCTAATATGTGGTCACACAGTTAAAGCAGGATCAGCAGTCCATGAAGGAGGAAGTTTGAAGCTACATCAGGGATTTGTCAATGATAGACCAGCGTTAACAATTAGAGATTCCGGATGTACGTCTATCGGAGTGAGGAGAAGTTTAATAGATCCCTTGGAGTATACAGGGAAAAAGATTAGATGCATAACATTCAACGGCACAGTAGAGTTCTACCCAGTAGCCATAATAACAGTAAAAACACCATACATCACTGGAAGAGTGACAGCGTGTGTTTTGGACTCACCAGTGGCTGATTTGATCATAGGAAATGTTATAGGAGTTAAAGATTGTACAGAAGAGGAAGTAGTTTATTGGGACCGAAAATATAGTGTAAGCAGTAACTGAGGTAGTTACCACAAGAGAACCTAAATTAGAGAGTATAGCTGAGGTAGAAGAGGCACTTGAAGTAGACACAGGAACTCAGAACAAGGATAGTACAGCTGAGCAGATGAGAATGGATCCCAAATATAGTGCTAGTGACTCCCAGAGACAAGATACTACTCTGAACAAATGTTCCCAAGGGTGTAGGAGAGTAGAACATAGGCAGTCAAAGAAAGGTAGATGGTGCTTCGAGAGGAAGAACAATGTTCTTACTCGCCGCTTTTCAGATGGCGGAACTGCATGTGGGCAAGTAGCAGTACCTTTAACACATAGCGACCGATATACTAGAACAGCTCAGGATAGTAGCAGGTGCAGGGCACATAGGAGTAAGGCGGAAGCAGCATAGAGCAGGATGCCAGGTATATTGGCCAGGATTCAATAAAGAGTTCAGACTAAACAGAGACGCAAGTGTAACAGTACAATATGCAGATAGGAAAGTTGAGTCAGGTCAAAAGAGTGTTCGTGACATTACTGACCCAGGGCTAGGGATAGCAAACAGATGTTGTAATTGTAGAGGTACCATTAGTGATGGGTACATGAAAGGTAGACACAGCATCGACAGGAATCAGAGGTGGGTTAATGCAAGAACAGAACCACCTGATATAGTGTCGGTACACAAATAGTATTGTGTGGTCGTGAAGTAGTAAGAGACCTGTGGGTACATAAGTATAATGCTTTTCTATGATGTATTATTATTATTATGTGATGTATTAGTTCATGCATTGATACAAAAGATAGAAAGTTGTTTGTATTTATGTGTGGGGAATATGGGAGTGTACTATGAGTATCTGATGTATTATGTAGTGTGGTAGCTAGAGTAAGTTGCATTCATACTTACGGACTACCCAGGCAATTGTGTCTGGGTCACATATTTGATAAGTATGAGTCTCCCAACATTTGAAAACGATGTTTTCTTTTGAGGGTGGGGTAGTGTCACATGCCTGTGTTCAGTGGCATTAAGGTGAGTGGCCGTACAATATAAACAGTTCAAGAGGTGAAAGGGCATTCACCGGAAAGAGAATATAAGGAGATAAACGGTAAGGGAGAGGGGCTGCAAGAAGGGGCAGACAGTTGGAGCAGTGAGGTGGTGTGTTGTGTGTGAAGCATTGTGGGGGATGGAATTGTTGAGAAGAGAGGGACAAAGACTGACGGCGGGGAGTTGATGTTTGGACTCCGAGCTGGGAGTTGAGTCGAGACCGGACCAGGAGAAGGTCGTGGTCTGAGAACGTGAAGAATTGCGACGGAGTTCTGAAGATAACTCCGCACTGTGGGTTCCAGGGATAGTGAGTGGAATTCGAGACCCATAGTGGGTTACTTTGAGTCGGGCCTAGAGAGAGGCTAGTATACCTGTCGTGTGGGACGATATTTTAGTAGCCTTGAGAGGCAGTGCTATTCGACGTGTTCCATTGGAGATGGAGATATATTCTTAGAGAATTATTGTTCCTGGATTTATATGCTACATGTGTCTGTGTTAATTCATCATTAAAGGAATATTATGTGCGCAAATTAACGCTTGTTCACTGACTGGTGTTTGGGTGTGATGCATCTTGGTTAATCTGTTGTTCAACCTCATATTGTTACAAGGACATACCCTAGACACAACCATAGCCACTCTATCTGTCACTTAGTCAACATTCACTTTGTGACAGATACATAACCACACCAATTCATACCCCAGCAGTAACAGAGCCTGTCTCTCTGTACGCCAAATCCAATTGTAATTATCAATGCACATGAAGGAGGTATCTCTACCTACATCGGTAGAACAGAGACACAGTTATACAACAGGGTGGTCGAACACATACCCAATTGGACTGACAGAATAATAGACAAAGACGATGGGTACCTGTCTAGGCCGACACACTACAAACCTCCTACGTTATCGATTGGAAACCGGCCACGAATTTGATACGGCCAATGCGTTTCGCGTGTTATTTAACACACAAACTAGTCGCATCTTAAAGGTGGCAGAAGCGATCACCATTAATCTGCAAAGTCAGTTTTGTGCAAACAGAAAGACATGATATCAGTTAAAAATCACCTTGTTAGACAATTGAAATTACTGCGTGAATATGTGTAGATTTCAGCTTGAAGGATTTATCTAATACTTTAGTTTATGTTGTGTGATTATTGCAGAAATGCAAAGAATACCATGGACAGCCAGAAAGACCAATGAGCAAGTCCTTCAAGAAATAAATGAAGATCGTAAATTGATTAGAGAAATTAGACGTAGACAGTCAAAATTCTTTGGGCATGTTATGAGAAGAAATGGATTGGAGAATTTGGTGACAACTGGTAAGATCGAGGGGAGCAGACCAAGGGGAAGACCTAGAAGCAAGTACCTGGATGGCTTGGCATTGTGGCATGGTCGAGACAGAAACACTCTGGTGATCGAGTGAGATGGCAGAACATGACCGCCCACGCTTACCGGCATGGCACATGATGGATGGATGGATGGATTTTTGCAGTATTTACCTGACGAGATGCATCGAAATATTCCAGGCAATAAATCCTGCAATCTATTGTTTGTGCCTTCGTTATTCAAATCCACTGCTTGAAAACATTGATTTGAACATACTATTGTATTTTAGTTGCAAAATGACAAGTGCAGAAATAGCTAGTACTGTACTGATTGAAAGAACAGTTGTTGCAAACTTACACACCAATATGAGTGAAAAGTGTATGCCTACTGGCTTACACGCCTATTAACACTCGGAACAGAAGCAAACAAGGATAAAATATTGTCGATAGTGCTTTGAAAAATGCAATTTAGAAACCATTTGGACGACGATGGTGACACTAGTTGAGATTTGTGTTCACAATTATTATCCTCAATTTAAAACAACCAGAACACACTGGAAAATCCCTGGCTCCCCAGCATCTGTCAAGCTGAGAGCACAGAACTCGGCGGAAAAAGTAATGCTGGCGGTTTTGGAAATCCAAATGTGGCTACTGAAAGATTATCTGCCGCTTGGCAACAGGGTTAATGGACAATACAATACAAATCTCCTTACCAAACTAAAACAGTCTGTGGCCAGAATATGAGAGATAACTCGCACTCAAAATCGTCCTTGGCTTCAAGGCATCTCACAAAGAATAGCGTGTGGGGTAAAGCAGCCAAGGATTTGAATAGTGAGATTGCTCCAAACCCACCATCTCCACAGATTTGTCTTCACCAATTTTTTTCTTTTCTTTTCCCAACTCTTAAAAATGCCGGCTCAATGGACACCATTGTGACATTGATGAAGAAGCCATACTGGCTTGTGATAGAGGCTTAGTTCCACACACTGGGTGTTATTTTCTCAAGGTCTTTTCAAGATCAAGCCGGGACAGCATAACTGTGTCAGATCAAGTGCTGGATAATCTGGGAAGGAAGAAACACTATTCATACCTACTTATGAAAGGTTGACTGTAAAAGTAAAGGTATGTTACTCGCTTTCACGCCATGATGGGTGTTGGGTATATAGTGCAAGTCTCATGTCTGTCTAGTAGAATAACCGTCAATCGATGGTTGACGTGCTAGATATCAAGTCAGCTGCCTTTACTTTAGGCAATTTCTTGGTACTCATTTTAGTATGGTCAACGTGAGACCGCAGGTCAATGAAAACAAGCAATCCCCGTCTCGAAAAAGATTGAAACTATTGATCACAGACTCACAGACAAACTGTTAAAGGGTGGGCTTCATGGGCATGTGAAAGCGAAACCTGCAATAAGAGACGAGGTTATTGTATGTCGGTGTGTCAACATCGAAGAGTGGACCTGATCAAGCCAGTAAGAACGTACTGTCAACACCCAAAGACAGAAGCTATTGCAGACTCATTACTACGAATCATTATTGCAGAGATTAGGAAAAATAAAAGTAAAGACCATGGTCAGACTTTTAAACGTTTTGGATATATGATGTCAGCCCCGTTCTGTTCACGACCAGTCGACACTCCATGGGTGTTGTAGTCAGGATCAATCCAACTGACCAGTGTAGGGGTTGAACCGGATAACTCGGCATCAGCACATTGGAAGTTTAAGAGCGAACGCTCTTATCAATTCAGCCATGCTGACCTCGGAGCCTTTTTAACTTAAATGGTACCAACAAACAAAAAAATCTTAGACACATATGGACATTTGGACCAATACGACGAAAAATACCGATATTTAAAAAGTGGCTTTTACACACTTAAATATGTATAGGTACCCATTTTAAGCTGTGGGGACCTAAGAACCAAGGTCGGTTAAAAGTAAAATATCTGTTTCGATGGGGATTTGAACACAAGCGTGCTGGATTAGCGTGTCTTCAGATATACTGGCACTTAGAAACATCTGTTAGATTATCATCATTATTATGTGCATTGCCAAATACCGGGGCATTACGAGATGATTTATGTCACCATCACTTATACTTTTCCCAGTATTGTCTTACACTTATGCTTCGTCCTTTATTTATATATATATATATATTATATATATATATATATATATATATATATATATATATATATATATATATATATATATATATATATAAGGCCTTTCTACGCGGATTTGAACAATGCTGGTTGTGTGGATAGCCATTCTGGAACCAAATGGATTACCACTGTTGCATTTAGGTTGTAATGAAGTCCAATTAAAGTCCATGTGTGACAGCAGAACATGTCCACTGACAAAACAAATTTCACCCAACAACTGCAGTCAATGTCAGACATTGAATACGTCACAAACATAATTCACAACGATGGCGACTGTTCACAAGAAGACAGAAAGACAGAGGCTGGCGGTAGTATTGAAGAAGTTTATTTTTATTAATTGTTTTTTTTTTTTTTTGTGCTCTACCTTACATGACGTTTTTCAGCTGCTGTCGATGTACTAGGCACATTTTACGTTCAGTAGTTTGCCATTCCTTTCTGAACAACCGGCTCACATACCCCCCGTAAGTTACCAGCGCGGCGCGAACCGCTGCCGATTCTCGCGGCTGCTGTTTTCCCCCACGTGGATATACGGGATTACAAACAATGTCGTTAACCGCTTGGCTTTGCAGAAGTAAACGGTATTAATGCCCGACATCGAGTGTATTGTTTAAGAACATACATCTGTACTGTAGCAAAATAAGGATGCTAGTCATGGACACTTCGCAATCACTGATGAAGAGAATCAAAGATATTGTGTGTCCTCTTGCTTTGAACTAAAGCGTAGTCCATACATTTACTACTACTTTTAGTGCACTGGGATAATTTTTGCTCGTGGATTAGCTTTCAGTATTACAATTGGGACGCAGAGGTGATTCCAAGGCACCAGGGCCGGGTATATACTGGCCAAGACATATTGACGCGTCCTCGTCGAGCGTACTGGCTAAAGTCAGTAGGATCGCCGATTCCTCCGAATTGATTGTCTTCTCAATCTGTCTGCCTGTACGGAGAGTGTCTGCCTGTACGGCGAGGAACCACCAGTCTGCACACCAATAAGCCAGACATGGGACAACGGATACTCACGCAAACCTCAGGTCCTGTATGACATCACACTGATGATGGACAACAGGATGCCTTCATCCGACATACAGGACTTCGCGTTGGAGCTCAAGCCAACGAACACAAGCAAGCAAGCAAGCAAGCAAGCAAGTATTACTATTGTCTCTCGCCACCAAGCGAGAAATCAACGTTTTAGTCCAACAGACCTGTGCAGGGGTTGAACCCACTACCTCAGCATCAACACATTGGAAGTTTAAGAGTGAACGCTCATACCAATTCAACTATTCTGACCTCCGGATCATTATAATTTAAATGGTTCAGAAAAAAATTCTTAGAATACTATGGACCAAAACGATGAAAAGTACCGACATTTAAACAGATCTGAAAATCGAAAAACCCTGGCTCATAACCAGCTGCTTGTCTCGAAAATTTGAATAATGTGGCCATATTAAATGTCACGATGGTTTTATAAAGAACAATGACGGTGGGTGTGGTTCCTGGAAGAACAAGCAATGACCTACCGGCTGAAGGGACACAAGATATTAAAAACACAATGAGCATAAACATGAATTAACCAGAGGAACTGGAACATGAACTAGTCTTCTCGGTGGGTCGTGATGATAGCACCGTTCTGCAAAGGAACTGCAAGAAAACGATGATGATGTTACAAGAGCTGCTTAAAGCTAAAAATATGGATAATTTTTGGAGGATCTCAGCGTTGAGTAAAATGCAGCAGTAACCAAATAGTTTAACACAAGCTTTTACGGAAAATTAAACCGAGCGGTGCTTGCTTCGCCGCGATAGCAACGTGGTCAACAGCGATATCCTCGTAAAAATATAATTAGTGATGACAACGATTTCAGTATCCTAAATAACGTTAAGCCTCTTTCTTTATAGGTGTTTCTTATCTTCCCTTGTTATGTGTACATGTCACTTGAAAGGTGTTTCGTCTTCTTCTTCTTCTTCTTCTTCTTCTTCTTCTTCTTCTTCTTCTTCTTCTTCTTCTTCTTCTTCTTCTTCTTCCCTCTTCTTCTTTCCTTCTTTCTTTCTTTCTTTCTTTCTTTCTTTCTTTCTTTCTTTCTTCTTCTTCTTCTTCTTCTTCTTCTTCTTCTTCTTCTTCTTCTTCTTCTTCTTCTTCTTCTTCTTCTTCTTCTTCTTCTTCTTCTTCTTCTTCTACACATCTTCCTCTATTTTTGCCCCTTTAGACTTCTAGTGAAGTACACGCGACACCTAGGCATCTCAGCGCCTTCGTCAGCCAGTTAATTGTTGATTGTATGTAGGCTGGCATTCTCTCTCTATGGTATGAGATAACCAGACTGAAACCTATCCTCTTTCGTAGCCTGTTACGACATACTCAGGAAATATCCAGTGCCACGATGTTTTTTTACTTCATGTGGAGCTCTGGTAACACGCGGACGATGTTATTTCTCACAATACCTTATTTGTGTTGCCTTGTTTTTAAGATTATTTCTTGTGTTATTGTTTTTCCCCTGTTAGTATGCCCGTCTTTATTGACTTCTATGAGAGACATATATTGCAGTCTCGTGTGATGAGTATATGACATATATTGCAGTCTCGTGTGATGAGTATATGACACACATGTAGTTTTGACTTTCCTGTCCAGAGCTAATACATAATTTCTCAAGGGATTGAACATGGAACATCCTCATCAAAGGCGGGTATGCAAACGATCATCAGCCACGCTCACCAAGAAGCCACCCACTGTTGCGCAGATCAGGGGAATGTCTGATCTCATTTGGAAGGCCGGTGCAGATTTCAGTGAAATTAACGCACGAACGTTTGCGTTAACAAACTCACTTCATCTGAAGCTGTCAGAGAAATATAGAAACAAACTAGTTTTCATTAAAAAATATTTCTGTAATTTGGATTTCATTTTTATTGCAAGGATACATTTGCAATCTGCTTCTAGCACGTGACCTTTACAAAATTAGACGACATAAAACAGTGGCAGCACGCACTGAATACGATTTTTTTTGTTTGTTTTTTTAAAACCGCCACGAGAGGACAACACATAATCGACTGATATCACAGGGCGTACAAGTGTGGAAGGATTATAAGATTTTGGACGAATCTTGGAGTATTTGAGAAGGTAAAATGGAGAGGTGTTGATAAGGTAGAAATGATTAATGGAATCAATCAAAAAGTCTGGGAAAATAATTATTGAAATAATCTTACAGTTGACACTTAGTCTACCATGCTTCCCACAAAGTGGCTTAAAATTCCACTCATATGTACTAAAACACACCTAGAGTGGCTCCAATCGTCGAGACACCACATGTCAAGATTACGTAAAATAAACTGCTCATATTTCAGCTCAGTTTTTTGTCACTGGCCGCTAGGGTACTTCAACTATAATAGGCACAAAACCCTACCCTAGAGGTAGCCGAGAGTCTCTACAAATTGTTTCTCGTTATAAGTGTGATATCTAAAGGCATAATCTTGATAGAAAGGACTGGGATTCTTTTGGGAGGCCAAAGGAGAAGGCGAAGAACACTCAAGTATGTAGGAAGAACTAACACGAATGTCTAGTTTATCTGGCCAGATGCTTTTGTCTGAAGTGTTATCACCTTCTTAAGTACTACACTTGCACGCACTCATTCGCACACCTTGCAATCAGTCGATCAGAGAATCAAGAGTCGAGTACGTGGATGCCGTTACAAAATAAATGTATCTACTTTTAATAAAAGAGAGATTAAAAAACAGATTCTTAGTTCAATCTATGAACTAGAAGAAAAATATTAATTGGGTACAGAATGAACTACGATGTCTATTATTATCATGTGCACAGATATGCAGAAACAGACACTCGCAGTCGATGTGGTGAAGCACAGTCACCTGGGGTGTTTTAATCCCATCTAGGGCTAGAGCTGAACTTAGTCCTACTGTTTAGGTATGCGAGTCGAGATAAAACCAGGTACTCAACGTTCCTCCAAATTCTGCGTCATTCACTCTCCACTAGATATCAAATCAGCGTCTCTGTAATTTCCACCGGTTTCTAGTTAAAGCATTAGTAGTACCGATGCTCCTTAAATGAAAAAAAAAAAATAAACAGCCGCATACTCCTCTATACATTTGTTTATGGTCTAGTGGCTGAAGGCTGGTTTGTATTTTGTTTGTGTGACATTCTCAGAGGTAACTAGGCACAGTAAACACAGTTCTTATTTGCTAGGCTATCATCTAAAACAATGATTCACTATATAGCTTGTAAGATTATCGTAATAAATTCTGAGGTTTCCCAATATCGGAAAATAATTCCGTCCACACATCATTATTGTCTAACACTTATCTATTGTTTTAATTTACTTATCCCCAGACTTGTGCAAAATTTAAGCTTGTAAAGGGTTATCAAGCAAGGTTTGGACCTTATTAGGGAGCTGGAATGCGTGAATACATCTGTCCTTTTTTGAAACTGAAGGAAGTTGTTATTTTCTACCTCGGGTACCGTAGTACTAATAGCGTATCGCATATTACTCAAGGAATTAAATCTGTATCCCCATTTCAATTAACTCTATAGGACAAGATATGATGTCGAAGTCGGGAAGAGCAAAATACGACGTCAACTTCAATATATGGCGAGGTAATACATGCCGTCCCTAATACTGTTGGGTTTTTTTTTACGGCGGATATTATCAGCGGCGTCGCATGACGTCATCATTTGTCATGTTGATGAAATACTTAGATACGTACTTCTTTCGTACATCAGTGCTACGATAGTTAGCTTGAGGTCCTCATAGCGATCTATCCGCCTTTTCGTCCCATTCTCCCACATATCACGTCCGGCAATATGGGCTTAATCAAGTCAATGCACTGAAGTATCTGGAGTAAAGCGTAACATCTGATAGACCATACGTAACATGAAAACAGAACAAATTAGGTCAAGGACAACTGCTTTTCAAAATATAACAATTAGATTATGCGATAAGTCACTAATCATTAATTTTTAGAAAGATCGTACATAAATGTTATATAGATCCAATTCTGCCGAATGCCAGTAATTCGTGAGTCGTAAAAAAAAAAAAGAAGAATTAGAACTTGGATAACGAAGATGATTCTGAAATGTAAGTTGCGAATACCTTGAACTGTCAGAGTTACTAACAAAGAGTACTTAGACAGGTCTAATGAAAGAATAATATTATTTGCCAATGTAACAAAGAAACATTCAATATTCTTTAGTCGTGTAATGAGAAAATAGGCAATGGACAGAAATATGTGACCACTGGAAAGTTCATCTGTAGAAGAGATATGGGCAGACCGAGAAACATGATGCTGGGCGGACTTAGAAGTTGGCTTTGAGGAATATCATCAACAGAATTGACCTAAAACACCATGAACTATAGAGATCCAACACCAGTTTGTAGGATACATACTGATGGTTCATCGGTGTGTTTACATGCCCGCTCCGTGGAGAAGAGGTTACAGACACAGTTCGTAATCTCACACACCCGCTTTCGAATCAAAACTGAACGTAAACTTGCCCAGGAGTCACGAACAGCCAAAATATGCTTTGGTTGACTGCTAAATTCTGTAAATTACATGCAACTAACTTACATGTGATGAAAGTTTCTGTTACATATTGATCTTAAATAATGAGCTTCAAAATAAAGTTACCATGCACGATACTAAAATTACTTCCAAAAAGAAACTTGCCAAAAGGGTTGTATTTGAGCGAATGCACTAAGAGTCCATTCATTACTTTACCTTCCCTTCATTAACTGATTTTCTTCATTAACGGAAAATATCTTATTTAGTGCTTAAGCTCTTTTAACCTAGACGATTGTTACATTAATATATAATACGTCTGTTATTGTTTTGCCTTGTTTTCTACATTAATAGGGACATACATAAAATACGTTAGAAAGAAGACATTGTGATAAATGAAGCTAGACAGGAGTCATACTGTTAAAAACCGCTTCATAGGATTTATACTGATATATCACACTTGAGCTGATCACACTGATAAAGATATAAAGTTATCAGGGTAATAAATGGCTTTAGAAAAGTGGCAAGCTGATAAATGACATTAGAAATGGGTCACACAGATAAATAACGCTACAAAGGGGTCATGAGTATAAATGACGCTAAAAGGGGTTCTTGGTAATAAATGACGCTCGATATGATTCACAGTGCTAAAAGATGCTAGACAGGAGTCACAGTGATAAATGGCGATAGATACCAGTTACAGTGATAAATGACGCTACGAATGAGTCACAGGGGTAATGAGGTTTGAACGGACTCACATCGATAAATGCTGTTAGATAAGGTTCACGGTAATAAATTATTTTAGGAAGGTATCACAGTGATAAATGAAAAAGATAGGGGTCACAACTTTAAAAAACACAGAAGAGTTAGCACAGTTATAAGTGACTCTCAGAGGTCATCCCCGTCTTAAAATTGGTTGAGTACTTGTATGTAAGGGACTGTAGCGCATTTAATAATTAAAATATTGTTATTCTAAAACAAAACACACCCACACACACACAAGAATAAAAAGAATAACATAAATCTCAGCATATATTAACAGTCGTATCACATTAATTAAAAGAGCAAGACGCATTAATAAATAGCTTACTACCGACCCTTCCACCGAGAATTAACCAACATCATGAACAGAAAATTAATTGAGATGTAGAAGCGTTTTGATGACAAGAAAAAAAAACCATGACAGAGAAGACACATCATGCAGTCATTGTTGGCAGCTGTTACCAGTTTAAACAAGGTGTTATTTATATGAAAACCCGAAGGATTAATTAAAATCCGCTGCTTCGCATGGGTTCATTACTGGCTTCGCAAACGTGAATGACATGCCCCTTCAAGTATAAATACCTCGTGGTTGAAGGCTGAGAACATTCTTTGAGACATTCACAGAAACACACACACACACACACACACATACACACACACACACACACACACACATATATATATATATTATATATATATTGATTTTGTTCTTTTGCTGTTAACTAAACCACACTTGAATTATTTTTGCGCGTGGGCTAGCTCTTCCGATTACCAGTGCCCATAGCTATCAGGCGAACCCACTCTGGTATATAAACTCATGGCAGATACGGAAAGTTGCTTAAAGTGATTAATAATCCAAGGGCATTTACTTAGTTATGAAGCCATTTTTCAGTGTCTGTATATACGCCGACACAGTGTTGAACCGTAGTATATATTTATTCAGGAATTAGTTTAGAAAACAATTGCCTGACCTTGTCGCAGTTCCCGTTTAATTTTGAAGAAATAACGTGAGTGACACAATACGCGCCTTTTACCTCAAGGACAAGTTCTGGAAAATGTGACACCACGGAAAACGTCTAATTCACTGATCTCAGTTTTTAATTGACAACAGGCTGCATGCTGGGCCATGCCTATGTCAACTAGTTTAATTTACACTTCCTAGCAACAAGTGAAATCCTTCAAAACATGGGAAGAGGGGGAGTAAATCAATGAATTTTCAGGATGTATTATCTTGATATTAGAATCAGTTCAGCCGTTATAAGACAATGTTGAGTGCCCATGACAGACGTTTTGCAATTTACATACATGTTATTTTCTATTGTAATCATTATATTCTCGAGTGTTTCATCCTTACATGCGCGTAAAAACACATAATGACAAGCGTCCGTATTCATTGTCATCGCTAATATCTTTCCTACATTAAGATTATGTCTCCACCTGTCTACGTGCGTTTTATTAAAACGGCTCTGTACTTCATTTACCTCGTGCATATTAGAAGGACTGGCTGACCTGTTAACTTATAGAATGATATTGATGAAAGAGGTTTGCTGTTGGCAAGCTTTAACGAATTTCCGAATAAACACGGACAGATACGTGCAAGCGTTTCCACCAAAGTCTTTATGAAAGAAATAACAACACAATAACAGTATTTAACACACGACAACACGGATGTGTACTTTCCTGAACGGTGGCTAATCCAAACAACTGCGATGGTATCCTTTACGTGAAGAATAGTAATATTATGCCTGGTTTTCTCGACTAGTCAAAGTATGTTACGAGTTCTTTTGTAAAATTTCATTTATACGGCTTTCATGTATACGAATAGTGAAGACACACACTATATTGCACATTTTATTGTCTAGCATATCTCGCTGTATCTCGTCAGGTTCAAAATATAATGAAATAACCAAATGAATCATACTTGGTGTAGCGAAATAGTATATAATGAAATAACGTAATGAGTCATACTTGGTGCAGCGAAATAGTATATGATGAAATAACGTAATGAATCATACTCAGTGCAGCGGAATAGTATATAATGAAATTAAGTAATGAGTCATACTCGGTGCGGCGGAAGAGTATATAATGAAATAACCTAGTGAATCATACTCTTTGGAACGGAATAGTATAAAATGAAATAACGTAATTAATCATACTCGGTGGAGCGGAATAGTTCATAATGAAATAACGTAATGAATCACACTGGATGCAGCGCAATATCACAGGCAAAAAGGCATGCCCTGCATTGTTTGTCGCAAAGCGCAAAGAGAGCTTATCACAAACATCAGAAAGATGCTGTCGCTGTTTTTTTTTTTTTTTGCCTCGTTATGAGAAGACAAAACCTGGAACATGTAATAACCGGAAAGATTTGCGGAAGAGAGATAGAGGAACACAGCTTGACAAGATTCTTGACAGTCTTGTGTCATGGCACGGACGGAAGTTAACATACGAATAGATCCAAGCCGACGGAGATAACAATTTGTGGAGAGGCATGCGGGGCCCACGCCAGCCGGCAAGACACTAGATTATGATATTGCTTGTGTCTACAGTATTCGAATTCACAAAGGGAAAACATTGTCTTGACTTCCATATATTTATTTATCTTTGCTTATTTACTTGTTTATCGACAGCCCTGCCTTAGGAGATGCCAGGGTGTATAGTTTCATAATTGTCCCACATATGTAGTCAAGACTTCGACATCAGTCGCGAGCGATTTTGAAGTTAACCGCTGGGGGTTGATTTCCATGGTATGAGGTGTCGGTCGTTCAGAAAGCAATGGGAAAACCAATAAACTAAAATATACCTAGTAATTCATAAACAGCTAATAAGTTCCGGTGTTATTTTCAGAGTCCTGCAAAGTACATGCAAATACATTTTAATGTATTACTATTCCATATTTTCCACATTGGCTTGAATATCGCTCGGCCTCTTCCTCTGCTTCCATCTGCTCTAATGTACAGACCAGATGGAAGCAGAGGAAGAGGCTGATCACGTAAACGATGGACACAGGGACTAACAGAGTCCATGGGAATATCGATACATGAAGCCCATAAGCGGGAACTCTCCCGCTGTTTATACTTCACCTCGAAACCGCAAGGTACAAGAGGAACATGATGAGATGAGATTAGATAAGACTATTCCAATTTTCAAATTGCCTTCAAAATAATGACGATTCTTTGTCTAACCGTTAAGCACGAGGAGTGAAAAATGAATGTTTTATGGTGGACATACATATTTGTACCAATTTTTGTTTGTAAAATTCTTAAACAGGCATTTTGTAGTTAAGATATGTGAGCTCTTTTTTATCTTGCGAAAAAGAAACTATGACGAAACACATACAAACAAACAAACAAACAAACAAACAAACAAACACACACACACCACACAGATATATATATATATATATATGAATAAAGAAGACACACACAATAGATTGCACGATTTATTGTCTGGCATATTTCACTGCATCTCGTCAGGTACATACTGCAGAATTCACACAACGTAAAAGCTGAAATATACAAATGTTCGGACAGTAATGTCAATTGTCTACCACGGTAATTTTAAACTGACTAACATGTCTTTCTGTTTGCACAAAACTGGCTTGTGTAGATTAATCATTATTGCTTCTGCAAACTTTAACAAGCGAGTATTTTGTGTGTTAAACAACACACGAAAAGCCCTGTCTCTGGTATCACATGGCCGCTTTCTAGCATCTGCCTAGCGATTGATGAAGCGGGAAGCTTCTGGTTTGTCGGCCCCACTAGGCTCCCATCGCCTGTGTCTAGTATCTTGTCGACCCATTGAGGTATGTGTTCAGGCACTCTTTTATTCAACTGCCGCTCTGTTCTGCCGATGTAGTTAGACTGGCACCTACATGTGAATTGGTAAATACAATTGTTTTTGGCATACAGAGGAGCAGTCTCTTTTACTATTGGAATAGGAATCGATGTGGTTCTGTACCTATTGACTGGAGTTGCAGCACAGAATTTTCGGCCTTCTGCTGTAATGAGCCGGTATTGTAGACGTTGCATTACGACATACCTTCGAAAGGTTAGCCGGATGAATGCCTTGAGCTTAGGGACTATAGTTTCTTCTGGTTTTGGTCTGGGCTGTTGGCATTAGCGCTTTATAAATTCCGTAGAGAACCCATTCAGGTTTTAGACATTCTTCAGAGTTTCAAATTCCTCTGTCAGTGTGTGTGTGTGTGTGTGTGTGTGTGTGTGTGTGTGTGTGTGTGTGCGTGTGTGTGCGTGCGCGAGTGTGTGTGTGTGAGTGTGTGCGTGCGCGTGCATTTATTATCAGATGTTTAATTAAATTCCTTGTTAAATTAAAAAAAGTAACCACTGCATTTTGCAGAAATTACTGAAGTTATGTTCATCAATTCACAGCAATATACTTTTAAAATGAAGAGTATATATCTTAGGATCAATTGTATATTTGAAAAGTATTATGTGTTGGGAAAAAAAGTTTTAAAGACAGTTAGTTAATTGCATATTCTTTACAGAACTCGCAGTCAATCTCAGCTTTTTTTGGCTTATTGTGATATATTGACAAGCTTAAGTTCATTCGTTTTCCATTGCTTTATGGACAACCGACACTCGTAACATTGTAAGGGAACCAACAGACGTGCGGTCTGCTTTCAAACTGCCTGCAGGTGTGTTTCGAAGGCGGTATGCAGGATTACGAACTGTGTTCTAACTGATTGGCCACAAATCCACACACACACACATACACACACACACACACACACACACACACACACACATATATATATATATATATATATATATATATAAATATAAAACCGGTCTCCCTGGCCTAGGTGTTAACATCTTTCAACATAATCCTGTATATTCTCGTGAGTAACGTGACCACCTGCGTGAGAATCTATAGCGATTCTCGCCGCGCTGTTAACTTGCGGGGTATGTGAGCTGGTCGCCCAGAAATCAATGGCAAACTACTGAGCGTAATCTTGCCTAGTACATCAACAGAAGCTGACAATGCTGATGTTGACTGCAAAGTCCTGTAAGAGATATGCAACAATATATATATATATATATATATATATATATATATATATATATATATATATATATATATATATATATATATATATACCACACACACACACACACACATAAACACACACACACACACATATACATTTTGTCCATCAAGAATGATGACCATTCATTTCATCCAGTGGGGTTGAAAGTATGGTGCCGTGAGTTCTAAGATGGCTGATAACGCAGGCCTATTTTGGCCTTAAATGTTCTTTGACAATATGGGCAAAGAATGCTTGACATTCCAGGAGGAGGTTCTCCTGCAGTGGTTTTTTGTCCAGCCTCTTCTTCACAGCTCTTGCGGTCCTAGTTGCTTCACAAGTGACTGCACTCTTACGTAATGATGTACGCCACGAATTTCGGTCTTTGGCAGCAGTCTCCCAGGTGGCAAGATGAATTCCAAAAGCTTTCAGTGAGATTTTCAGTGTGTTTAAAGCGTTTGCTATGGCCGCCTTGGGGCGTTTACAACAACGCAGTTCGTCATGAAAAATGCATTTAGGGAGCCTGTGATCTGGCATCCAAGTTAGGCGATCAGCCCAGCGAATCTGATGTTTCATTAGTAGAGTTGGATACTGGGCATGGACGCTCTTTCTAGAACTGCAGTGTCTGGAATCTTGTCTTGCCATTTAATCTTCAATAGATTCCTAATGCAGACTGTGTGGAAGTGGTGAAAACAGTCCAGGTTCACAAGAATATAGCAGTGTGGATAATACAACTGCTTTATAGACTTTCAGCTTTGTTTGCAGGCTTAGTCCATTTATGTTCCATTCATTCTTATACAGTCTGCCAAAGGCCGCGCTGGCTTTGGAGATTCTTGCATCACTTCGTCATCAATTGTGGCAGCTTGTGATACAGTGCTGCCGAGATAGGTGAATTTGTCCACAACACTTAGTCTTCACTAGGAAGAAGGACACACCACAATGTAATATACAAGTAAATTGGAACATTCTTAAACAAATGAATCGGTACAATTATCTCATACATCTGATGGGAGATGCCTTGAAGAGATTAGAAAAAGAATTGCCATGGCGATTGCAAGATGAAAAACATACTGGCCAATTAAAAATGTCAATTGAAATAGAAAGAGTGTTGAGGTGCTACATGAAACCTGTATTTTTGTATGGATGTGAAGCCTGAACAATGAGCAGACAAGCTGAAATACATCTGATTGCTGTGGAAATGTGGTTTCTTAGGAAAATGCAAAAAAATACCATGGAAAGACAGAAAAATCAATGACCATGTTCTACAAGAAACAAATGAAAATCGTACACTGATGATATAATTTAGACGTAGATTGTGAAAATTTATTGGTCACGTTATAAGACGAAATAAATTAAATAATTTGATGACAATTTGCAAGATCGAGGGGCGAGAACAAGGGGAAGGCAAAAAATTAAACATATGGATGGCTTGGCCACATAGTAAGGACAACAACACTAGGCTGATCCACGACTCTGGTGACTGAGTGAGATGGCGAATCATGACCGCCCACGCTTATCGGCATTGCACATGATAATGCATATAAATATATGGCTAAACCAACTTTGTTTTTAAAAAAAGACATGGTTGTCAGAATAAAATTACTATGGTAGACAGTTTAAACACCGTGTGTATATGAGTGTTGTATCCCGAGCTTTAATTATTTCTCTTTTTTGCTTCAGTTTAATGTTGCGTGAATTCTACAGTATGCACCAGACGAGATGACGCGGAATATTCCAGGCAATATACGGTGCAATCTAGTATCTGTGTCTTCATAGTTCAGATTTCGTCTATTTTGTTTTACATTACACGTTTGCCACCTGAGTGCTGGTTAGTGTCGTTTTTATTCTAAACAGCACTTGACAGGTGCTGTATTCCATAACGCGCTGACAGATTTTTCCTTCCCTGAACACTTCCACTTAACTACTCTTAGTCTGGGTTGACCTAGAAGCGCAGGTCATTGAAATAAATTCCCGTCTCGCAGTGGTTTCGAACATACCATATCCAGGGGGGAGGCAAACGTACAAGGCACGGCGCATTTGCGGCTCCCCTAACTTAATTTCGTCTTATTGGGGGTCACATCACATGACCACCAACCCAGTAGTCATCATGCTGTGAGCAGAATTAATTCGGGTTCACACTCTGGCATCTATGTTCTAGGTCAATCTAGGTAAAGAAATTAATTAATTATGTGGTTGTTTCGGGATTTGAAATTTAAATATTGAGCAGAACCCACTACTGGCAACGCCGACCGCATTCTGGTATGAACCTAAGGCCTATCCACGTCAATATGGAAGCAATATACTCGAGTTTCGCCCTCGTTTGAGCTCGCCAGTAGTGCATATACATGACCGGATCCGGAAACAGTCCCGGATCACGCGTGTGAAGCGGGTGTGCAACCACCCGGCACACACTGGACACACCAAACTATCACACCAGAACATCACAACGCTACCCATCGTAGGCCATGCCCAAGATTGCCCAATCGCCGCGACCGACGTCCGTCAATCGATGGGACCCGAACGATCAGGACTTCTCACTGGCAAGGAACACCAGGCCTCCAAAATATGTCTAAATATGATTTAGGAGGCCTGGTGTTCCTTGCCAGTGAGAAGTCCTTATCGTTCGGGTCCCATCGATTGACGGACGTCGGTCGCGGCGATTGGGCAATCTTGAGCATAGGCCTACGATGGGTAGCGTTGTGATGTTCTGTTGTGATAGTTTGGTGTGTCCAGTGTGTGCCGCGTGGTTACACACCCGCTTCACACGCGTGATCCGGGACTGTTTCCGGATCCGGTCAGGGATATGCACTACTGACGAGCTCAAACGAGGGCGAAACTCGAGTATAGTGCTTCCATATTGACGTGGATAGGCCTTAGGTTCATACCAGAATGCGATCGGCGTTGCCAGTAGTGGGTTGTGCTCAATATTTAAATTTCAAATCCCGAAACAACCACATAATCAATTGATTATTGCTCACTGGATTTAGGAGGCCTGGTGTTCCTTGCCAGTGAGAAGTCCTGATCGTTCGGGTCCCATCGATTGACGGACGTCGGTCGCGGCGATTGGGCAATCTTGAGCATAGCCTACGATGGGTAGCGTTGTGATGTTCTGTTGTGATAATTTGGTGTGTCCAGTGTGTGCCGCGTGGTTACACACCCGCTTCACACGCGTGATCCGGGACTGTTTCCGGATCCGGTCAGGGATATGCACTACTGACGAGCTCAAACGAGGGCGAAACTCGAGTATAGTGCTTCCATATTGACGTGGATAGGCCTTAGGTTCATACCAGAATGCGATCGGCGTTGCCAGTAGTGGGTTGTGCTCAATATTTAAATTTCAAATCCCGAAACAACCACATAATCAATTGATTATTGCTCACTGGATTTAGGAGGCCTGGTGTTCCTTGCCAGTGAGAAGTCCTGATCGTTCGGGTCCCATCGATTGACGGACGTCGGTCGCGGCGATTGGGCAATCTTGAGCATAGGCCTACGATGGGTAGCGTTGTGATGTTCTGTTGTGATAAGTTTGGTGTGTCCAGTGTGTGCCGCGTGGTTACACACCCGCTTCACACGCGTGATCCGGGACTGTTTCCGGATCCGGTCAGGGATATGCACTACTGGCGAGCTCAAACGAGGGCGAAACTCGAGTATAGTGCTTCCATATTGACGTGGATAGGCCTTAGGTTCATACCAGAATGCGGTCGGCGTTGCCAGTAGTGGGTTGTGCTCAATATTTAAATTTCAAATCCCGAAACAACCACATAATTAATTGATTATTGCTCACTGGATTTAGGAGGCCTGGTGTTCCTTGGCAGTGAGAAGTCCTGATCGTTCGGGTCCCATCGATTGACGGACGTCGGTCGCGGCGATTGGGCAATCTTAGGCATGGCCTACGATGGGTAGCGTTGTGATGTTCTGGTGTGATAGTTTGGTGTGTCCAGTGTGTTCCGGGTGGTTGCACACCCGCTTCACACGCGTGATCCGGGACTGTTTCCGGATCCGGTCAGGGATATGCACTACTGGCGAGCTCAAACGAGGGCGAAACTCGAGTATAGTGCTTCCATATTGACGTGGATAGGCCTTAGGTTCATACCAGAATGCGGTCGGCGTTGCCAGTAGTGGGTTGTGCTCAATATTTAAAGAAATTAATGCCAAATTCTATATTTGTCTTTCTCTGTTTTCTAGCCTTATTAAGTTTCATATAAGGCTCTGTTAGAAAATGAGAATGGCTTTAGCATGTTTCTCTGACATTTTCTCTATCAGGATTATTCCTAATTAATATTTTAAATAATCATTAATTTAAGGATGACAAAGATCTAGCCATGTTCATTTCTTCTACCTTACGTTATTTTTATTTGTTTTAAATGAGTTGATAATGTTGTTGTTATTGGTGTTGCTGTATTTATAAATTCTAAGTGTTTACTATGGTACAACTTGATGAAATAAGAGATGAAGATACAGTGCAATCATTTTAGACAAGAAACCCATTAATATAAGACATCTCCGATTACAGGCCTACTAGCGTAGTAGTACCGGTCTCTCTGGACTAGGTGTTAAGGACGTTGTTCGTAATCCCGTATACTCTAGCACGAAACACAGCTGCGCGAGATTCTTTAGCGGATTGCTTCGCGTTGGTTACTTACTGAGGTATGTAAGCCGCTCGTTCAGAAAGCAATGGCAATCTACTGAACCTAAAACTTGCCAAGACATCAACAGCAGCTTAAAAATGCTGGTGTTGGCTGCAATGTCCTATAATGGATATGCGAAAAAAAAGCGTAGTGGTGATCGAGTGAGATGGTGAAACATGATCGCCCACACTTATCAACATGACAAGTCATGAATGAAACGTAGCGATTAGAACTTCGCTTGCGTACCCTGTGCTCGTGACTTCAAATTTACACAGGGGATGATTTAAAATAAAAATGACCTGGACTATCAGGTCGACCCAGCCTAAAATGAGTACCATAACGTATCTTGCGAAGTAAAGGCGACAGGCGTATTACTGACCATATCACCCACCCAGCGCTGATTGGTCTAGGAAAATATGAGTCTGGCACCATACACCCAATTCACGTAAGCACGTAAAAGGATCGTTTACCGTTACTGTGACTGACTGTTACTGTGACTGTTATGCTCGTGAGCTCTGCATGCAATATCTACTTTGATGATGTTTGCAATCTCCTTGAGTACAACGTTTATATTCTACTAAGGCGGAAATAATAGGAGATCACTCCATCGTTAATTGGAGGGAACAACAAAGGACTACTAAAATGCTATTGAGAAGTAGCATGCACCATAACATTTACACCCCTTACAAGAGGTGACCCCTTCATCTGGCCATTGTTTTAAGCAATCATTATCAGCAGTGGTATCCTTAAGTTAACTTCCCCACATCCTGGCAAACAGGAACAAAAAGGACTATGGAGAAACAGCTGGCACAAACACATGTACATACCTTACAAGACTACAGACTAGTCAGCGAGACATAACATGCCATGTTAATTTGGGGAAAATGATCAAACATTAGTATTTATTATATATGGGATATGTGGCAGTGTAGTGGCTAGACGCTCGCCTGCCGGCCTGACGATGCACACACGATATTAAAGACACACTGTGCGTGATATATGTGAAAAAAGAGAACAAAGGAAGGATCAAGAGTCGCTAGATCATATTGTGATAAGAGCGACTTTCTGCTAAGGACATGCTACATACATCGACCTAGCTCTCACCGCTGGGTAACAGACATTTCTATTCTATTAGCCAACAACTAAATGCCTTGGTAATATTTATTATTAGCTATATTTGACACAAAAAGTGTAAAAGAGACACAGAGGTTAGAACTTTTGGCTGCCAGTCTGGTTGTCCTGCATTCAAATCCCTTCGAGACGAGAATTGTATTCAATGATCTTGCTGCCTTGGTCGGCAGAGTCCCAAATGGATACCGGGAGTTTTCCTAGCCAGCAAAGTGCCCGATGTAATAACAACCACATCACCCATCGAATTTCGATCGTTATAAGAATATAGGCTAGTACTATATACAAATAAAGTCTAATTACAAAAATAAAGTAACCACTTACTTTATTCTTATCTGCCATACACCTAATACGACTAAGGCATGAAACAAGATCTTTTATTTTGTTTTGTTCATATTCGTTTAAGATTTGTTTGCTCTCTGAAGCAAACATTTAAAGCAAAGAATTAACCAGAAACATGGGCAGAAGATTACATATCTCATTCATAAACAATGAACATTTAAAGCAGATATTGCTTGTCTGATTTCATTTTGCTGATGCATAATATATGTTAATCTTCCTTCCTTGATGGCGTATTGAGTTTTCCAGTCTCCCACATTTCCTGTATGGTCGCAGATTTTTAAAATTACCCTGAGCTATCAGGTCGGCCCAACAAGAAAATATATTGGGAAGTAAAGTTGACTGATTTAATGTTGTTGTTGTTGTTGTTGTTTGTCCATCAAGAATGATGATGACCATTCATTTAATCCAGTGGGGTTGAAGGTGTGGAGCCGTGGGTTCTAAGATGGCTGATAAGGCCTATTTTGGCTCGAAATGTTCTTTGACAATGTGGGCAAAGAATGCTTGACGTCTCTGGAGGAGGATTTCCTGCAGTGGTTTTTCTGTCCTGCCTTTTCTTCACAGCTCTTGCAGTCCTGGTTGCCTCACATATGACTGCACCTTTGCGCAATGATGCACGCCACGAATTTCGGTCTCTGGCTCCAGCCTCCCAGGTGTCATGATGAATTCCAAAAGCATTCAGTGAAATTTTCAGTGTCTTTAAAACGTTTCCTCTGGCCACCTTGGGAGCGTTTACCACAATGCAGTTCGCTGTAAAAAATTCGTTTTTTTTTCAAGTGACCAGCCCAGCGAATCTGATTCTTCATCAGTAGAGTGTGGATACTGGGCATGGATGCTCTTTCTAGGACTTCAGTGTCTGGAATCTTGTCTTGCCATTTAATCTTCAGTAGCTTCCTTAGGCAGACTGTGTGGAAGTGGTTTAATTTCCTAGCGTGTCGCTGATAAACAGTCCAGGTTTCACAAGCATATAGCAGTGTGGATAATACAACTGCTTTGCAGACTTTTAGCTTTGTTTGCAGGCTTATTCCAGTTCTGTGCCATACATTCTTGTACAGTCTGCCAAAGGCTGCACTGGCCTTGGAGATTCTTGCATTCACTTCGTCATCGATTGTGGCAGCTTGTGACACGGTGCTGCCAAGATAGGTGAATTTGTCCACAACACTTAGTCTATGATCATTCACTTTGATATTCGGCACAGTGTGATTATTCCCTGGAGCTGGCTGGTACATAACTACAGTCTTCTCCAAGTTGATATTGAGCCCAAAGTTGGCACAGGCATGTGAGAAAGCTGAAACATTATGTTGCATGTCCGCCTCTGAGTTGGCGTATAGAGCGCAATCATCAGCAAACAGGAGCTCTCTGACGGTGCCGCTGTTAATTTTGGTTTTAGCTTTCAGCCTTCTGAGATTGAATAACTTTCCATCCATACGGTAGTTGATGTCTATTCCAATGTCGTCGTTCTCGAAGGCATTCATCAACATGGCTGAAAACATGAGGCTGAACAGTGTTGGTGCCAGGACACATCCTTGCTTCACTCCATTGGTGACAGGAAAGGGTTCAGACAGTTCACCATTTTCCTGTACTCTTGCCTGCATGCCGTCATGAAATAGCCGCACTATTTGGACAAACTTTCGTGGACAGCCATATTTTGCCATAATCTTCCACAGTCCTTCTCTGCTGACTGTATCAAAAGCCTTGGTAAGGTCAATGAAAGTGGAGAACATTTCGCAGTTCTGTTCCTGACATTTCTCTTGCAGCTGCCTTGATTTAATACTGACCTTATCGCGCACTAAGTTCCAGTTGGTCTAAAATAAATGTGCTTAGAACCATACGTCCAGTGCACCCTTAGGTGTATAAAGGCTTCTTTACTTTTATAAGCAATGCCTGGTTTCATTAGTTCAGCTCGTTGTTAATTTGTACCAAATGCTCTTAGTTATAGTGGTCTACCGGGAATTGCGCTTGACTGCCAAGACTAGTGTACAGATTCAATCCCTATCAGTGGCCGATTTTCTTTTTCCAACCATTACGGCTTTGGGATCAATCCAGATCCATAAACTCAGTACTTGATGTTTGACACAATTTATTATGAATTGTGTGTGAAGAAATGTACGCATTGAATAGATCTGTCTATCAATATCAATATTTAACGGTAGTCAATCACTTCACACGGTAACTCTTCAGTACAAAGACTAAGGCGCGAGTTCAATCCCCACCAGTGGTATTGTTGTCTTTATCCAACCATAAATAAACAAATATGTATTGTTGTCTTTATCCAACCATAAATAAACACATATGTATTGTTATCTTTATCCAACCATAAATAAACACATATGTATTGTTGTCTTTATCCAACCATAAATAAACACATATGTATTGTTGTCTTTATCCAACCATAAATAAACACATATGTATTGTTGTCTTTATCCAACCATAAATAAACACATATGTATTGTTGTCTTTATCCAACCATAAATAAACACATATGTATTGTTGTCTTTATCCAACCATAAATAAACACATATGTATTGTTGTCTTTATCCAACCATAAATAAACACATATGTATTGTTGTTCCTTTATCCAACCATAAATAAACACATATGTATTGTTGTCTTTATCCAACCATAAATAAACACATATGTATTGTTGTCTTTATCCAACCATAAATAAACACATATGTATTGTTGTCTTTATCCAACCATAAATAAACACATATGTATTGTTGTGCGCTGATAGAAGTAGAAGAAAGAAGCTGAGGCCCGAGGACGTACTGGACAAAATACAATTCACAAGCTATAGTTGCCGACCGTGATTCGAACCTGTCATCTCCAAATGACGACAGAGCGTCGCTGCAGGACCAATTGTACTTCAAATAGTTGGTCATGTGTCGAAATGGACTTGTTCCTGCAGCGAAGATTGACGTCTTTAATGCCATACAGGCCGCATCTGCTTTCCAAAACATTTCCTTGAACTCATGTTATGCTGGGTCGACCTTGGAGCACAAGTTCACTTGAAACGGCTAGGGATTGTAACCCTTGACAACAGAATACAAAACGAAAGAACGATCGAACTTTATTTACACAGGATTAAGAATTGGGCACGCAGGCCACTCTCACATTCTGCTCTTCTTATTATCGTTTAAGGCAGGCGAGCCTGCTAGCCACTGCGCTATAGCGCAAGCAGTACATCGAATGCATATTCAATATGAACGCTCCCACAGAAATGCATCGTTTCTATCTACACATGCATGTTTATGCAAGTTAGTTAGTTAGTTAGTTAGTCGACAGATCATCCTCGCTGCACATCGACCCATTCAGTCCATAAGTGCTCGGATCCCCTCCTCAGCAAATCCCGCAGCGTGTAGCGGCTAACGACGCCAGTTCTGTGTTGCTTTATCAATCTTCTTTGGCTTCCTGCGTAGTGTTCTTGTTTGGCCACCCCTCTTTTAATTTGCTGCTCCTGCACATGGCTTCGCTCGATACACGTGTGTTTATGCAAGTATGGGATTTGGCTGCAGAATGGTTAGTTATAAATAAGTTATAAGTAGTTACGAGGGAGCGGATGGCCGAGTGGCAAGAATACCGGGCTATCATTTGGGAGACCCGGGTTCGAATCCTCGGTAAGGTGTGGAGCTTTATCTAGGCGGGGCAAACAGACAACTCTAACCTGCACAGTTCGCGGTGACTGCACTAGCCATGCGGCCGTAATTCCTCAGTCCTACACCGCAAAGGTACTATACGCAGTAAATGACATTTATTTTTTTAATTAAGCAGTTACAGGGTTATGTAGTTACTATCAGTATACTACTACTACTACTACTACTACTATTACTACTACTACTACACTACTACTACTACCACTACTACTACTATTACTACTACAACAACTACTACTACTATTACTAATAATAATAATAATAATAATAATAATAATATCAGAAATGTATTCTTTCATCTATGTCACAATAAACGGCAATTTATTTCTCGGTGTAAAATTCCTTTCTCTTGCACTTTTCATTAAGTAGCATGTGGCGTGTATCTCCCTATCTATGTCTGCTGGGGCTAAAAAACATGTATTTGTTTTCTTTTGATAATTGGTCGAAACAGCTCATGTCTGACCAGGGTTCATATTGGAGGCAAAGTATAGGAACACTGCAACATCTAATGCACGACAAAAGTGGGTTGCTTTAGACCGGCTACCTCACCCCGTGAAACATGTAGCTGCAAAATTCAGTCAACCATGATCACAATTATAGAGGGGTCAGTGTGAATTGATTGAGGACCTATACGCCATATTTCTTTGCGCTAGCTCGCTTAAAACTCAAGCGTAGTCCATAAATACTACTTCTAGAGTGCTGGAGTGAAATTTGCATGTAGAATAGCATTCCATATTAACAGTGTCCCTCACCATCAGGTAAACCAACTCCGACTTCAGAGGTCCTTGTAATTTACGCCCCCAAGTCAAGGACGAGAGGTCAACATTTTAGTCCAACTGTCGAGGTAGGGGTTAAACCCCGTACCTCGACATCAGCACACCAGCTGTTTAAGAACACGCATTCTCATACTTTCGGCCATGCTGACATCCATGATCCATTCATCCATGCTCCATTTAAAGAAAGAAAGAAAGAAAGAAAGAAAGAAAGAAAGAAAAAAAAAAAGAAAGAAGAAAGAAAGAAAGAAAGAAAGAAAGAAAGAAGACGTAGACGTTGTAGTAGAATAAAAAGAAGAAGAAGAAGAAGAAGAAGAAGAAGAAGAAGAAGAAGAAGAAGAAGAGAAGAAGAAGAAGAAGAAGAAGAAGAAGAAGAAGAAGAAGAAGAAGAAGAAGAAGAAGAAGAAGAAAAACGATGAAGAAGAAGAAGAAGAAGAAGAAGAAGAAGAAGAAGAAGAAGAAGAAGAAGAAGAAGAAGAAGAAGAAGAAGAAGAAGAAGAAGAAGAAGAAGATGATGATGCTGATGATGATGATGATGATGATGATGATGATGATGATGATGATGATGATGATGATGATGATGATGATGATGATGATGATGATGATGATGTTGATGTTGATGATGATGATGATGACGATGATGATGATGATGAAAAGGGAAACAAAGAAGACAAGAAAAAAAAACGAAAAAAAAACAAACAAACAAACAGGACGACTAGACTAGATCGAAAATGAACTTCTGTACCCTAGCTGTTTCAGTACGTCTACCATTATTATATCTCTGCAGTATGACAATACTCACATTTAATCTAACCTTCTTCTTCTTCTTCTTCTTCTTCTTCTTCTTCTTCTTCTTCTTCTTCTTCTTCTTCTTCTTCTTCTTCTTCTTCTTCTTCTTCTTCTTCTTCTTCTTCTTCTTCTTCTTTTCTTCTTCTTCTTCTTCTTCTTCTTCTTCTTCTTCTTCTTCTTCTTCTTCTTCTTCTTCTTCTTCTTCTTCTTCTTCTTCTTCTGCTCCTCCTCCTCCTCTTCTTCTTCTTCTTCTTCTTCTTCTTCTTCTTCTTCTTCTTCTTCTTCTTCTGCTCTCCTCCTCCTCCTCCTCTTCTTCTTCTTCTTCTTCTTCTTCTTCTTCTTCTTCTTCTTCTTCTTCTTCTTCTTCTTCTTCTTCTTCTTCTTCTTCTACTTCTTCTTCTTCTTCGTCTTCTTCTTCTTCTTCTTCAGCGTTCTGAGCCATTGAGGTTCTTTGCTGCAGATACAATCCGTCTACATTCGTCTCTCTGGTTGACCTTCTCTTGCAAGTCGTTGATTCCAAGTGCTTGTAGGTCTGTATATATATTCTCTCTCCACCGTCTTCTTAGTCTACCTCGGGGTCTACGATAATTTATTTCCTGAGTTTAAGCGAGTATTGTTTCCCTATTATCTTCCATTCTTTCTATATGCCCCAGCCATTGTAATCTATTAGCCTTCATGATACCAGTGATTAGCGGGGACTTAAACATATCATAAATGTCTTTGTTACTTCTTATTTTCCACTCTCCACTTTGTGTATCCCTAATGGGTCCAAAGATGCGTCTTAAAACTTTGTTCTCAAAGGTTTGTAGCAAGGCTTCGTCTCCTGTCGTTGTACTCCAGGTTTCAGAGCCATACAGCACAACTGGTCTGATCAGTGTTTTGTATATTGTGATCTTGGTGTTACGAGATAGCGCCTTTGATTTTAGTAGATGTTGTAGTGCATAGTATATCTTATTTCCAAAATTGATTCTAGTTTGTATTTCTTCCCTTGTGATGTTGCAGCAGTTGAAGATTGTACCCAGGTATTTGTATGTTCCAATTTAACGGAAGCCCACAATAACTTCAAAACCACGCAATCTGCTGTTCTGTTTGCTCAGCCCAACTGGCAGCTTAAGGGGTAATCTTGTTATGTTTTCAACAGCTCCACAAAACTTTACAATCCTCCCATGTTCATTGTCAACGGGTTTGATGTTATTTTTGATAATATCATTCATGTCTCCGCATTCATCTGTAAAGTGTTATTCCATGTAATTATTTTTAAAATCAAGACACTAATATAAAAACTATAAAAATAAATGAAGAACCAATGATACATTACTATACAAATAAATGAAGAACAAATTTTAAAAAAACGATAAAACAGCATGAAGAACAAATTAAACAATCAGGAAAGTACAGCAGCACGTACATTATCGGCAGCCATTGAGGGAAGAAAAAGAATCGCAAACTCCTTACTGACAAATACCTGGAATATGTACCAGGAAATGCATTGGAAGTAAAGGTCTCGGCATGCTACTGACCACATCATTCATTCATCATGTACCATGGCGCTAAGTGTGGGTCAGCTCTGTGTTCGTGACCTTGTGGTAAATCCATCCAGATATTTACTTCTCTGTATTCCCCTTGTCTTTCCCCCTCAATTTTGCTAGTTATTACAAAGTTGTGTAGTTTATTTCTACTCATAATGTGTCCCAAATGTGTTACTGTCTACGTCTAATTTCTCTAATCATTTTGCGGCTTTCATTTGTCTCATATAGGATTTGCTCATTAGTTTCTCTGTCTGCCCATGGTATTCTTTGTATTTTCCCCATTAAGCACATTTCTACTGTCATTAGATGTGTTTCATCTTGTCTGCTCATCGTCCACGTTTTACATCCATAATAAAATACAGGTGGTATGTAAATGTCTACCTTCGTGGTTAAACGTAGGAGTAGTAGTTCACCATATAGAAAAACTTCTCTGAAAAATTCGTTCAGTCCTCAAGTTTTTCATAGATAAATGAAAACAAGTTAACGTTGAGTTATATTTGGGAGCCAATGAAATAAGAGATGGTTACAGATATAAGGTTTACGGTGTAGTGGTTTACGGATCTATCACAGTAAAAAAGGAGAATGAACGAGTGAAAGAGAAAGGAAAACAAGAAAGAAAGAAAGAAAGAAAGAAAGAAAATGAATAAATAAAGAAAGCAAGAATGCAAGAAAGAAAGAAAGAAAGAAAGCAAGAAAGAAAGAAAGAAAGAAAGAAAGCGTAAAAGGAGACGTAGAAGAATAGGAAGAAGAAGGCGCATCGAGGATAACCAACCTTAAGTAAAGGACTCTTTTACATGTCCTCATGTGCATTGGGTAGATGTTGCTACACCCATACTTTCTACACTGAAATACACTGGAGGGGTGCCGCTGGCAATACCACACGCTGCCTTTACTTCCTAAAACAAATCCTGGTAACCATCTTGTGCCGCGTGGACATGGAAGCCCACGTCAATGTTTACAATCGGCATCTAGAAGAATGTCACTTGTATTATGTATATTATGATATATAATATTATGAGAGTCTCCGTGGCGAAGTAGTCCAAGCCGTCTGACTCGGGCTCCGAAAATTGTGGGTTCGATTCCGGGCCGCGTCCTTCTGTTCACGAGTGCATCGATTGGAGATACTGAGGGTTGTCGCTGGAGCTACGGAGTTCGTGCTTTGTGCGACGCTTTGAGCGATGCGGGAAGAGACTTGGTCACATGGGATAAAAAGCCGGTGCAGTGAAGTCGACTGTGTCGAATTTTAAGCGAGTTTATGTATATTATGCCGGCTTCCTGGCCTAGAGGTTAGTGACTTTTCTCCGTAATCTCGTATATTCTCGTAAGTAACGTGACGACGGTGAGAATCAGCAATGGTTCGAATCGCGTCGGTAATTTACGGGGTATGTGAGCAGGCCGCTCAGAAAGCAATGGCAAACTACATAGTGTAATCTTGCCATGAATTCAACAATCAGCTGAAAGATGCTGATGTTGACAGCAATGTCCTGTAAAGGATATGCACACATTTTTTTTTTAAATGTTTATTATGATGACGGGGCTGAATGGTCTCGAGGTATGGTGTCCACCTCTAGTGCTGAAGGTCTCGGGTTCAAGCCCCGGTGAGAGCCGGGATTTTTTCACGTGAACTTGTAGTAACATTTCCCCTGGTATCTGGGTAGGAGATCGGACGCCCGTGTGTATTGCTGTGCACGTAAAAAGTCCCTTGGCAGTTGGAAATCGAAAAAGAGTAGCCTAACGGCGCTGCCCGGGCAAAATGTCGAGTTAAAAATCTACCAAAGTATTTCGTGATCTTCGCCGGTGCTACGGAGTTCGTGCACTAAGCTGAGATTTCCGGACTCAGGCTTGAGTTAGGAGTTGAACGGAGCACTTATGGATTACACCCGTGTGCAGTGATGTTGATCAGCCGACTAAACTAAGCTAAACTATGTATATTATGAGCTTCTAGAAGGCAAACATGTCCAGACAGTTTTTATTCAGCGGTAGTCATGTGTCACGCCGTAACGTTCTTTCCCAAAAAACAGTTAACGTAGTTAGTAATAGTTAAGTAGGAACGACGTTTTGTTTGGGATCGACCTAATTCATAAAACATGTTTTCAAATTGAACAAACTACGCCTCGAGGGTGCAAAGTTATGTTTGAATAGGGAAACTAATGTCAGGAGTTATAGTGAGCATGACTACCGACTGAGCATGTTGTGTGATATAATGATATCATTAGTCTTCACTGGCCAATTTTCTGAATTGATTTATACTAGAAAATAACGTGTTGTTCGTTTTGTTACTTTGTAGCGTTATTTTGTGCTACATTTTAACATTAATTCCACCTGAAATTTAAGGAAAGTATCCTCCAAGGAGAATATCGTTGCCGAATGGTCTATAGCGCGGGTGCTTAAACCTAGTAGATGCAGACAGGGTAGGGGGATAACTCCACAGACCTGTTAGTTGAACTTAAAATGTTAACACTGCATTCAGAAAACAATGGCAAACTATTGAACTAACAAAATTGCGTAGAATATCAACCCAGGTTTGATAGCAACGTCCTGTAGAGAACATGTTAATCGGCGTCTGAGACTTGGGGGATAGTGAAGCGAATTCGAAGTCAGCCGCGAAAGTAACTCTCTTTGCGTTGATTTCGATGGGTGAGGCGTCAGGGGCTCAGAAAGCAATGGCAAACTACTGAACGTAAAATTTCTAAATAAATCACAACAGCCAATAAATGCTGGGGTAAATTGCAACCAAATGTAAAAAGACAGTCAGCTATATGTGTTCCGTAAAGGAAGCGTCATAACATCTATGTTATTGGTCCAACAATATCAATAAATAAGAACACAGCACGAATGTGCTTCTTCTGCCGACCAACAGCAAAGTCAGCGATCAGCATTCAAGTCCACGCGCTCAGATTAGGCGTTTTCAAATGTTCCTATTTGAATATAAATCCCTGGTCCATGACTGGTATTAGTAATATGCATCTATTTGCTTCAGACTGACTTATGACTGAAAATACTATCACATATACGTGCATATTACTAGAATGGAATACGAGTCGCAGATATTACATACTTTTGAACTGTAATCTCATCGCCATCATTTGTCATGTCGGTAAGCGTGGCTGTCATGCTTCGCCATCTTACACGATTATCCGAGTCGTTGATAAGCTCTGTGGTCTTGTCCTATAAATCCATGCGGTCAAGCCATAGAGATATTTACTTCTCGGCCTTCACCTTGTTCTTTTCCCCTCATCATTCTTGCCAGTTGTAACCAAGTGGAGTGACATTGTCGGTGGTGAGATTGTTATCCCAGTGTATATATTAAAATAAGCATGTCAAATAAACACAATTTTTACGTCACAGACTCAATAATTAGCCCCCTATTTATTTGTTCATAAAATTGTCAATTGAATACAACGTTTACACAAAGTAATGTAATCACACATGCATACATATACGTGTAGCCTCTGTAGCGTGAAGGCTAGCACACCTGCCTGGCCGGTGATGGCCATATCCTGTGACCCCCCCGTCGAGACGTCCCGCAGAGAACATTTGTTTTTAAATAATTGACCTGGGCTTTCGGGTGGTCTGAAAATAACATGGATGCTAGGAACTGTTCCGGTGAGTAAATGTCATTGATCACATCATCCGCCCAGTACCGTGTGATATAAAGCCATATGAGGCTCGTATCACATACCCAATCACACTCACGGCTGGGAGGAGAGTCCTCTACTTCACTTTTACTTATATTATGTGTCACACAAGAATCTAGATTGTCACTGAAGCCGCAAGTCACACTCATTAGCAAATGAACACCAGTAATTGTGATGAAAAATGGAAACTAATAATGTCATTAAACATAGTCCACACAAAGAAATCCTAGACATGTAATAGAGTTGCCTGGTTTCTTGTTGTGATTCTAGCCATTGGTCATTTAGTCATTTGCGTGGTGGGTGAATGTCAAATATCAGCCTCCAGGCTGCTCACGGGGCCAAAGGCCTGTTGCTAATGACCAACATATGATGACAGCGCTACAATAGGAAAGTGTGATTGTGGAGGGTATCTATTGCAGGACGACATATAGGTCATCTTACAGCGTTGCTGCCCGATTGGTAGCCGGCAGGGAGCAACATTAGAACTTGGACTGTGGGATATCAGGAACAACTTCAGACTAAAGTAAACCTGCAATGGGAAAACAAGTCGCGTTAGAACAACAGTCCCCAGGAAACCCTTGACTCCATTGGCACTGTATGAGATATACATTCACAAGTATTATCTGGCACTTATAAGAGTGAAGAAATGTAGCTGAGATAAAAGGACAAACTAGATAATAATAAATCTTTTAATACATGAAAATATAACTGCGCATAGCAGCTGGTGAGTGTGTGGGGGGGGGATGTAGCCTATGCTTAGATAATATATATTTATGAGACCTGTACACGTAAAAACGTTAAGAAACATTTTCCTTTCCACGGAGCGTAGTTGGATATGAGGGGGACACCCACATTTTAATAGTTCAGTTGGTATTAAATAGTTGATGTGGTATAGATTAGGCTGCTTCGACCTGAAGGAAAGGTCAATTAAAACAAAATTAATCCTCCATGGAATTACAACACATAACCACACAGGCAAGTGCGCCATCCACTATACTACCGTTATTAAACATATACATCCATCCATCATGTGCCACGCCGGTAAGCGTGGGCGGTCATGATTTGCCATGTCACTCGATCACCAGAGTCGTGGATCAGGTCAGTGTTCCTTTCTCGACCATGCCACGTGGCGAAGTCATCCAAGTATTTACTTCTCTATCTTCCTCTTGTTCTCTTTCCCTTGATCTTGCCAGTTGTCATCAAGTTCTCCAATGTATTTCTTCTCATAACTCGTCCAAAATATTAAACATATAGTGATATAAAAACAGCAGGGCATGGATCTAGTGGCTATTGTATATTGGTGGGTTAACGTTAACCATAGTTCTAGCTAGTGATGACAACGCCTTTATGGATTTATTATAAACGATGTTATTTGGAAAGGGTCTGATTTCCTGCCTTTATATGTTACTATATTATAAGTAACTTTCACGCATAGTCTGGTCATGTTAATTAACTTCCTTGGTATTCCAAATTCCTGCATAGCATTCCATTAACACACCCCATTAACGACATCTATTTTAGATCCTCTCATTGTGTATAAAGTAACGCATGATACTTCGGGGAGCCGCTGTGGCGTAGTGGCCAGACGCCAGCCTGGCGGTTTCATGGTCATGGGTTATATCAGCGTCGGAACGAATTCGAATTTTCAAAACAGACCTGATCCTCCAAGTCACCCAGCGTAAAATGCGTACCATGCAATGTCTGAGGAAGTAAAGTCGGCTAGATGGTTGTTGACCACACGACTTACAGAATGCCGATTGGTCTATATAATATTGCTCTGACAGGGTATTCCCTTTATGCCTTAGGCGTGTGCAGGGGTTATTTACTCTTACTTACTTTACTTGCTTTTTTGTTAAAAGCAGTCCGATTGAAAATAGTGTCTTCGAGGCGTGCATTGTTTGTCTTTGGCATAATTGAGACTTCGACAAATTAAGATGGGGGACACAAATTTCCTTCTTCAAGGCCCCCTCTTCCCAGATATCCGGTGCCAAATCTATGACACCACACCGCACGTCGAATTTTGCCGCTCTGGGGATTAACTCGGAACGCTGTCTAGTTAAGCATAGTACTATCTACTTGGCCACCAAGACTCCTTCCTGGTAATATCTATCCCTACTTGTTACATTGCAAGGCGTTGACAATAGCCTAAATAATGCCGGTGTGAATTTTGGCAGGCCAAACAATACTTCCGCCAAGATCAATGAATAATTGCATAGCAAATTGGCTGATAATAGTCGTGGATCTTCAACACATTTTCTCGCTTGCTCTGATGGCAAGCTCTTACAGACTGCCATTCGTTAGCCGCTTGATGCTGTGTAGCCAGTAGTTTATTGCCCTGGTGGTACACCTTGCAAACATTCTTTTCAACTATCTCTTGGTGTTATTTATCCACTTGTATCTGTTTCATGCTCTAATGATGGACGTTAATTGGTCGTTATTTATCCATCCCTTTATGTTTTCTACTCACGTTTGCCTGTTTCTTTCTTTAATTATACGCTTTACTGTTCTGCTGATCATTCATCTCTTGATGATATACACAAACGTGTATATATCTATTTCTAAAATTATACGCTTTATCGTACTGCTCGTCATTCATATCTTGATGTTATACACCCACATGTATCTATCTCTTTCAATATGTATATGCCTCACCGTACTCCTGGTCATTCATCTCTTGATGTTATACACCCACATGTATCTATCTCTTTCAATATGTATATGCCTCATTCATCTCTGATCATTCATCTCTTGATGTTATACACCCACATGTATCTGTCTCTTTCTATGAATATATGCCTCACCGTGCTCCTGGTCATTCATCTTTTGATGTTATACACTCACATGTATCCGCTCTTTCTAAGGTAATTCATCTTGATACACTGTTGCTCGTTCTCATCTTCATGTTATCTGCACAGTTGCATCGCTGCTTTGGGCAGTTTCTACCCTGCATTTGATTTTACTCTAATATCTTATTTCTAAAGAATGTGTCGTGATTCAATAAAGCCAACCTATGATATTTGTCTCTTTTCCCCCCTTTCCTTCTTTTCTGGCTCTAATTGATATATCCAGCTTCTCAGAGACATCTATATTTGTATGTCTTTAAATACTAATGTTTAATTCACATTATATTCTTAAACGTGAATTCACGTTACACTCTTAATAATAATAAATAATAATAATAATAATATATATATATATATATATATATATATATATATATAAAATAATATAAAAAATAATAAATAAGGGGGGGCTGAGTGGTCTAGAGGTATGGTGTCCGCCACGAGTGCTGGAGGTCCCGGGTTCAGGCCCCGGTGAGGACCAGGATTTATTTAAAAAATCCACCTGGGCTTCCAGTAACTTCCCCTGGTCTCTGGGTAGTGAGATCGGACGCCCGTGTGTATTGTTGCGCACGTAAAATAATCCCTTGGCAGTTGGAAATCGAAAAAGAGTAGCCTAACGGGGCTGCCCGGGCAAAATTTCGAGTTAAAAATCTACCCAAAGCATTTCAGGATCCTCGCCGATGCAACGGAGTTCGTGCATTGAGCTGAGTTTCTCCAAACTCAGATTTGAGTTAGGAGGAAAACGGAGCACTTATGGGTTAAACCGTGTGCCGTGATGTCGATCCAACGACTAAAACTAAACTAAAACTATCTTAATAATAAGTTTCCTCTATCTCGGAATACGATAATAGATGATGGCAGATGTCAAACAGAAGTCAAATAGAGAGCAGGAATGGTCAAAAATTCTTTCAAACTCATGACATCAGTATTAACATCTAGAGAGATTAACAACACATTAAATATGAGAATTGTAAACTGTTGTGTTTATTCAACATTACTACATGACGCGGAAACTTATACAAGGAACAAAAAATTAGAAAGTAGTATAGACTCCCTGAAGATGTGGATATAAAGAAAAGTATGCCGTATTTAGTATAAACAAAAAACACGCAAATACAGAGGTTCTAGAAAAACTGAGAATGAAAAGATGATTGATGGAAGAAATAAATAAGAGGCAAGCGAAATATTTCTGCCGCATTAAAAGACATACCACACTAATAAAACTATACTGGAGGGTAAGGTTGAAGGTAAGCGATCAAGAGGTAGACAATGATATAAGGGGTAAAATAGCATCAAGCGATGGACGAGAAGCAATCTGACAGAAAGCACAATCACAGTGTTGGAGATCCATTGCAGCCAACCTTCATTGTGGAGACGGTATCTGATTGATTGATATATTATTAACATGTTTACTTGATCCATACGAATCTTTTCCGTATTTTCCTGCTAATAACACCGTTATTATACGAATGTAAGTATGCTTTTATACTTCCGTTGGCGATCAGCCCAGCTGTCTTTCTTTAACTTGCATACAATGGTTATCACAATACAGTTTGTAAATTCATAGATAGAACAAATTTCACTGCTGCACTCTGCTTCTTATAGATATCTAAGATGTGTAATGTAAAGAATTTCAGCAGATACCGTAATTGAATGTGTCGGTATTATCATATATATATATATATATATATATATATATATATATATATATATATATATATATATATATATATATATATATATATATATATATATATATACAAGAGATCTACAAGATACAAATGAAAATCGTAAATTGATTAGAGAAATTAGACGTAGGCAGTCAATCTTGTTTGAACATGTTATGAGAGAAAATAAATTGGAGAACTTGGTGATAACTGGCAAGATCGAGGGAAGGAGAACAAGGGGAAGACAGCGAAGTAAATACCTGGATGGCTTGACCACATCGCATTGTCGAGACAGGAACATTGAGCTGATCCACGACTCTGGTGATAGCGTGAAATGGCGAGTCATGACCGCGAACCCTTGCCGGCATATCACATGATAGACGGATTATCATATAAGGTTATTGTAAAATTTTTATTATTATTATGTGTTGACATATTCTCTGATATATAATATATATATATATATATATATATATATATATATATATATATATATATATATATATATATATATATATATATATATATATATATATATATATATATATATATGTTTTGCATATCCTTTACAGGACATCGCTGTCAACATGAGCATCTTTCAGCTGTATGTTGATTTCTTGGCAAGATTACGCTCAGTAGTTTGCCATTGCTTTCTGAGCGGCCGGCTCAGTTATCCCGCAAGTCACCAGCGGGGGTCGAACCGCTCCCAGCTCTCGCCCGCTCTGAGACTCTGCGTGATAAACGAGATTACGGAGAAAGTGTTGTAACTCCTCGGCCAGAGAGACCGTCATATATATATATAAATGTGTGTGTGTGTGTGTGTGTGCAAATTAATTTCTGTCTTATGCAGGTTTAGGTCATATTCAAGCATTTGTGGGTTCTATTCCGACTGTGTAGGTCATAGTATCATCATTTCAGTTGGTGTTTTGACATGTTTGCATTTACCCCCATTTCAAGGCGAACGAAAAAGTAATCACCACTGCAGTGCCGTTGTTTTAAAAACGTATCCATTTTTTTTCCCCGCGTTTCCATCCTGTTTCAGGATATTGCGGTCAACACCAGTATCTTTCAGCTGTATGTTGATTCCTAGGCTAGATTACGCTCATCAGCACGCCACGACTTTCTGAGCGACCGGCTGTATACTCTCATAAGTCACTAGCGCGACTCGAACCACTTCTAATTCTCGTCCGCCCACGTTGACTACGAGAGTATTTGGGATTAACGGAGAAAGCTGCTAACCCCTCGGCCAGGCAGCCGGCAAAAAAAAAACGTATCCATACTTATGATTATTTAGGCATGAAAAGAGTGCATACTTGCACACTTTTCAGTCCTTATTAGGGAGTCTGGCCCCGAGGATATTTTTATGTCTGTATAAATTACAGTGATATTTGGTAGTTTCAGCTACGTCGAAGCTTTCTCGGTCAAGATTTCAAGAAGTCATTGTTGTCATGTAATACGTTGTTAGGAAACATAAACTGTAGCATCCTAGTAATACAAATCATTTAACCTGAAGCAACAGTGATAGAGCTATCTCGATGTCTCAAATGTGTGACATATGTTGCAATTAGAATAACTGTAGACCATTGCATGTTTTGGGAACAGTATCTTTGTAAAAATATGAAACTTATTATGTAAAATTAAAGGCTATTGAGCAGGTTTAGTGACTTCTTAATGGTATGCAGGCAACATTCGAAGAAGACCATCCAGTAATTTGTAATAATAATTTCGCATTTTTCAAATATACTTCACCTACTTACTACCCGTGATGTTGACATGGATGACTTTTCTCCTATAAATAAAGAATGCCAAGAATCACAAGGTCATCCTTTGTGTGTGGGAGGCAAACATGGCCCAATGGATAAGCGAGCTCGTTCTTAATCATCGGTTGTGCTTATGCCAAGGTAGCGGGTTCAACACCTACACCAGTCACTTGGACTAAAATATTGACGTCTTGTCTGCCTGCCTGCCTGCCTACCTACATGTCTGCCTGTCTGTTTAACTGTCTCCCTACCTACCTACCTACCTATCTACCTACTTACCTACCTACCTACCTAACTGCCTACCTACCTACCTACCGACCGCAACGTACCTACCTACCTGCATAACTGTATGTCTATCTGTCTGTCTGTCTGTCTGTTTGTCTGTCTCCTTACCTACATACCTCAGCGTACCTACCTACCTACCTACTTGTCTGTCTGTCTATCTGTATGTCTGTCTATATGTCCGTCCGTTCGACCCTTCATCCTTCTGTCAGTCTGTCTGTCTATCGCTCTCAAGTGGTGTATAGAACGTACCCCATTATGTCTGTCTGTCTGTCTATCTGTCTGTCTGTCTGTCTGTCTGTCTGTCTGTCTGTCTGTCTGTCTGTCTGTCTGTCGCTCTCAAGTATTGTATAGAACGTTCTCCATTATGTTGCTCTCAACCAATCACTAGCTGTAAACCAAGCCATTCACAAGCTGACTTGACATAACCTTACAAGTTCAATCATAACACCCAGTCAGCACTTCTAATCGCCTGCTAATCACACCCCAGTATGGATGGTTTAATCTGCAGATGATCGCTGTAAAAGCCTTAAGGCTATCCGACACAATGCAACTCTACGAGCAATTTGCGCCCTTTCAATTGCTGATACAGGAAATGTAACTCGTTTACTACAAGTTTAAACATAGCTAAAAATACTACGTCGTGTCGTTTACTCTTGTCATGGCTTCGATCAGCCATTACACAACCAGTTAGTTATTCGGCAAGTTCTGAAAAGCAACAGTTTGGGACGGCCACACAATAGTCTAAATTCCAGTGAATCAAGAGTTGGGGAAAAGTTGATGGTGCTTAATAGGAAGCACGTCTAGAACATCAGACGATAATATTACTAGAGTCTTTTCTGGAACCCAAAGCTCGTACAGACTACTAGAAGACATAAAATATGTTAGGTCTGACTATTCAGAGCTGCCTTTAATTATCTTCTATGTCAGTGGTTCTCAACCGGAGGGCAATGTCCCCCCCCCCCCCAGGGGGGAATATTAGGGTTTCCAGGAAGGGAATTAAGATTATTTCTAGATTGCGTTGATATTGTTTTTCCCTTCATACTTTACGGTTCTGTACGTATCACCCTTCTGAAATTCATTTTATAACCTAAGTAGATCCGCAAATCACATTTTATGTACATGTCTAGACATTGTTTCTAGTATGTGCTATTAAATTTAGCTTCAATTATTACGTATGCTGTGTAGGGGCAGGGGACAATTTTTAGGGAGGAAATACGAAAGGGGGAATGACGTTCGAAACATATGGTGGGGGAGGGGGGGGGAGAGAATAACGTCCTAAAAATATGGTGAAGGGGCTTACGGGCCAAAAAAGGTTGATAACCACTGTTCTATGTGAACTGGCCTAGCGGTCTCCCATGCCTAGGCGTTAACGTCTTTCTCCGTAATCCTGTATATTCTCGTGAGTAACGTAACCTGCCCGAGAATTGGTAGCTCTTCTCGCCGCGTTGGTAACATACGGGGTATGTGAGCCGGTCGCTCAGAAAGCAATGGCAAACTACTGAGCATAATCTTGCTTAATACATCAACAACAGCTGAAAAATGATGATGTTTACTGCAACATGCTGTAAGGGATATGCCCCCAAAAAATGTGAACTGGAAAAGAGAATTAATGATAGATATGAATAATTGAGGAGAACACGGACAGAGTTGCGGGAGATATCAAAACACAGGATGGCTTGGGTGTGAGTTGGTTGAGGCTCCGTGCCCCTGTAGGGGATACAATGCAAAAGAAGACAGAAGAAGACACGACTTCTAGAAAGACTGTAAGTAACAAGATTCTCTATTTTTGCATGCAGTCATCATCTCATAGAGCGAAGTCGATCATGTTGTTCAACAACCATTTGCTAATTGAGTTGCTCATTGTGTTTCAATCTTATGTGTCACAAGACACTGCACATATCAATTTCTTCTTGTGAACTGAAAAGAAGAAGAAAAAAAAACACACCCACAGGCAACAGTACGAGTGCAGGTCAACCAAAGACATAGTCATTAATAGAGGTCAGCTTAAACCAGTGCATAAGCGCTCTCGATCTTACGACTTCCAGTGTGCCAATGCCTAGGTAGCTAGTTCAACCCCTACACCTGTCAATTGTACTAACATTTTGACCCCCCGTCCTTGACTTTGAGACGTAAATTAAAAGAAACTGCGAAGTCGGAGAGAAATCGCCTGATGGATAGTTAACTGGCAATAAAAAAAGTTAGTTGCATATCCATTACAGGACGCTTGCTGTCAACACCAGCATTTTCTAAGGTAAGCTAATCCACACGCAAACATCAATCGAGTTCAGAAGTAGAAGCACGTGTATGGACTTCGCTTCTGAGAGTAAAAAATAGTATGATCATATGTCATAACACAAGCAAACAAAAATAACTTGGAATACCAAGGAAGTTAATCAACATGACCAGACATTAAAAATAATGTTTCTGAGTAGTGCGTATTTTCTGCCACAACATACTGATGTAAACCATGGACTAGTTATTAATCACTAAAAGACATTCGGGGCTTTTGAACTTAAATGTTACGCAGATTTCTTAGAATATCATTGAACAAGAGGAAAACAAAGATTGAAGTTCTAAAAGATCTGAAGATGGAAAAAAAACACTGGTTTCAAATTTAAATCTTAGAAGCTGAAGTATTTTGACCATGGTAAACTTCAAAGTGGCCTGGTAATGGACTGCGCGGTCACTGGAAGATAAGGCAAGCGTTGACCAGTATGGGGGACAGACACTGCAGCTATGAAAATGACCATCACGTATTTGTAATCGGCAGGAGCTTACGCTGATAACGTCATACGCGCGTTCGGACAAGGGTTCGACCCCCGACGTCCGCTAAATAACGGAAAGATTGATCACTTTTTTCCTTTATACTTTCAGGCCTTCAAAATGTAATACAGCAAACACTTCACAAACTCATATCCTCATGTCTTATTGGTATTACTGTTTGTGTTGCGTGGTGTGTGTGTGTGTGTGTGTGTGTGTGTGTGTGTGTGAGTAAGAGAGAGAGAGAGAGAGAGAGAGAGAGAGAGAGAGAGAGATAGAGAGTGTGTGTGTGGTGTGTGTGTTCCTAAAAATGCATCAGGCAGGTATCTGGTCACGCATGGACAATCCTGTCTTCTAGTGGTTATTGAAGCACCGTTCTGCACAAGTTCCTGCTACATAATGATAATAATGCTGTTTTTAATAAGTTAGAACGATTTCAGAGCCAGTTTGGAGATCACTTGGTAGACTAAATAAAGTAAATGACCCATTTACACGCCTGAAGGCGCATTAACTCTTCAACGCTAATGTTTCCGCGTGATGACGTAATACATTTAATAATGTCACTTCATCTCTGACCGCAAATTATATACCGCATATAAACAAACTTTGAAATCTGCTGTACAACCCGCAGAACAGATTTTTTTTTTTGGTTGGGTGGACATAATGATAAGGTTATATGCTAAATCTCATCATTTTCCCTCAGTATGTTACTGAGATTTGGAATATTATATTGGGGCAGACAAAAGTAAACAGACTATAGCTCTTGGTCTACCATGTGGAGGCCTCGGCGAGGGAGTGGCCAGTCGCTCGTCTGCCGGTCCGGTGGTCTTGGGCTCCATGCTGATCTGGTTGGAATAGAATGTTTTCAGTGGACATAGTCTCCCATGCGGGCCGGGTTGGAATAGAATGTGTTCAATG
>JACEFZ010012123.1:325000-347500 GCA_014155875.1 Cepaea nemoralis
GGAAGGCAGAGAATTAAATAACTGGATGACTTTGCCATGTGGTATGGTCGAGACAATTATACAGTCCTGACCCACGACTCTGATGATCAAGTGAGATGGCGAAACATGACCGCCCACGCTTATCGGCATGGCATATGATGATGATGATATGTAGATCATAATGAAAATTGTGCTTTATAAAATGTCACAGACGACGCTCAAAAATTGACAAATGCAGGTACACAATTTGACAAAAAGAGAAACGAAAAGTAAAGAAATCATGCCCATACCTTGTGGCATATTGAGTTTACCCTCCTCCTTTATAAACCATTACGTGCCCAATGGGTGATGGCTTCAATATATTACCGACCACCTTTACTCTCTGGATCATGTTCTGGTAGCCGTGTCAGGCTGGCTAGACCAGGCAGCCCAGGTCAATTGTATAAACCTTCTCAATGCGGATTCAACAAATCAATTTAATTCTTTTATAGCAAAAGCAGCAAGTATGCTTCACATATATGCAAATCAGTGTCGCATACATTAAAGAAAATCAGTACTATTATTATAAATGGAAATACGACTAATGATATTCTATCTGTTCAGCTTAGATGATTGCTAAACGACCCAGAGCCGTCTAGTTTCTCATTCTGCGCTCCGCTGCTCGTTTATTCAAGCCACGTCAACCAATGATCATAGCGGAAAATTTAAATCAGTGAAGCGATTTTTGCAAACTACCTTAGATCGTTGTGTTGCCTTCATCTCATGCTCGTTTTATTTTGTACAATAGCTTTAAAGTCGGGATACTAACGTCAGTCAGTAGCTAAAATGACAGTTACAAGACGACATTCGGGGCATTGTGAAGTCTGTTCCAGATAATGCAATACGTTTTTCTTCCTCCCTTTCTTCTTCTTCTCCTTGTCTCCGTCATGTCGTCGTCGTCGTCGCCGTCTTCGTCGTCCTCCTCCTCCTCGTCGTCGTCGTCGTCGTCCGTCCTCCATTCTTCCTCCTCCTCCTTTTCCTCCTCTTTCTTCTTCTTCTTCTTCTTCTTCTTCTTCTTCTTCTTCTTCTTCTTCTTCTTCTTCTTCTTCTTCTTCTTCTTCTTCTTCTTCTTCTTCTTCTTCTTCTTCTTCTTCTTCTTCTTCTTCTTCTTCTTCTTCTTCTTCTTCTTCTTCTATCTTCTACTCCTCCTCCTCCTCCTCCTCCTCCTCCTCCTCCTCCTCCTCCTCCTCCTCCTCCTCCTCCTCTCCTTCTTCTTCTTCTTCTTCTTCTTCTTCTTCTTCTTCTTCTTCTTCTTCTTCTTCTTCTTCTTCTTCTTCTTCTTCTTCTTCTTCTTCTTCTTCTTCTTCTTCTTCTTCTTCTTCTTCTTCTTCTTCTTCTTCTTCTTCTTCTTCTTCTTCTTCTTCTTCTTCTTCTTCTTCTTCTTCTTCTTCTTCTTCTTCTTCTTCTTCTTCTTCTTCTTCTTCTTCTTCTTCTTCTTCTTCTTCTTCTTCTATTTATACTCCTCCTCCCTCTCCTCCTCCTCCTCCTCCTCGTCCTCCTCGTCCTTCTTCTTCTTCTTCTTCTTCTTCTTCTTCTTCTTCTTCTTCTTCTTCTTCTTCTTCTTCTTCTTCTTCTTCTTCTTCTTCTTCTTCTTCTTCTTCTTCTTCTTCTTCTTCTTCTTCTTCTTCTTCTTCTTCTTCTTCTTCTTCTTGTACTAGTCCTCCTCCTCCTCGTCCTCCTCCTCCTCCTCCTCCTCCTTCTTCTTCTTCTTCTTCTTCTTCTTCTTCTTCTTCTTCTTCTTCTTCTTCTTCTTCTTCTTCTTCTTCTTCTTCTTCTTCTTCTTCTTCTTCTTCTTCTTCTTCTTCTTCTTCTTCTTCTTCTTCTTCTTCTTCTTTATCTTCTTCTTCTTACTAACCATCATCATCATTAACATAATCAACATTCATCATCATCACCACCGTTTCTTCTTTGTTATTGTTTCTTCTCAACATCATCATCAACATTCACCACCACCATCATCGTCATTGTCATCATCTTTATAATCTACTTCTTCTTTTTAATGTCCAAACAGATGAAGGTTAATAATAATATTGTTGAACGCGCTCGAACATCCATCTCATAGACTGTGTAGTATATGTCAGTCAACTTCAAACAGAAACGTGCTTGGGGGTGGGGTACACTATTAATACACGTTGTCTTTTTGGCCGCATAATTTTGATCCAGCTACACATTTATCTACATGGCCATATGTCTGTACAAATATAAAAACATCTACACAAAGTACGCGAAAAGATGGGACGCAGAGGTGTTTCCAAGGCACCAGGGCCAGGTTCCATACTGGCCAAGACCTACTAACACGTCCTGGCTTAGAAAAATGGATGACTGAAGAAATATTAAAGTTGATGGCCAAAAGAAAACAGAGTAAAAATGATAAGCATGCATATATTGAGATGAATAAAGAAATAAGAAATAATTGTTTAAAGCAAAAGAAAGTTGGTTAAATGAACAGTGCAAGAAAATTGAATCAAATTCTATTAAAGAGTAAAAAAAAATATGCACAACCAAATCAGTGAGATTACAGGAAGAAAAATAAGACTAAATACAGGTTGATTAAAATCAAAAATAGGAAATATATAATTGGAGGAAGATGCTATAATGAAGAGGTGGAATGAGTATATAAGAGACTTATATGATGGAGAAAGAGCAGAATTAACAGAAGAAAGTAACTTAGAAGGTCCACCTATTCTAAAAGAAGAAGTTGATGACGCTATCAAGCATATGAAAAAAGGAAAATCAGCTGGGCCAGATGAAATGACAATAGAAGAATTAGAAGTAATGAGAGAATTTGGAGTAGATATATTAACCAAAATGTTGGATGATATGGCTCCGCGTCCAGTTTGGCTAATGTAGTAGGATCGTTGATTCTTCCGAAGTCGGAGAGTATCTGCCTGCATGGCGAGGAACCACCAGTCTGCACACCAATAAGCCAGACATGGGACAACGGATACTCACGCAAACCTCAGTCCGATATGACATCACACTGATGTTGGACAACAGGATGTCTTCAACCGGCACACAGGACTTCGCGCTGGAGTTCACAGCCAGCAAACGCAAGCAAGCAATAGCAAACAAGCACACGAAAATATATAACAATTAATTATTAACAATAAATGTACCCGTATGTTAACATTTAGATTGTCTATAATTAGTTAAATACAGATAAATTAAAATGGACTGGTGGGTGGCAGCGATTTTTTCCACACTCAATTTTCAGTATAAGGCTTGGTTAAGGGGTTCGTTTACTGCCTGAAGTACTTATGCATATTTTTGTCAGTCTAGACCTTTCAACAGTTTATGGATTTGTCATAAAAGACAACAATTGCTCCAGCACATAAGTAGAACCAAATATCGTTTGAATAGTGGAAGCAAACCTTCTGTTCTTCTCAATCCTCGAGGAAAATAGGCCACAAAAACGGGTAATTCCAACTTCCTGACATTTGCATTCTCTGAAGAGTCTAATTACAACATCAAAAGCGTCATCTGTATACTGCCTTTAGCCTCTGCAGTACAAAAAGTAAATGATGCTGTGAATAAAGAAAATTCGACCTTATAGGTTAAACTATCTACACATCTTTGACGAAATTCTTCTAATAGAGATTTCAACAAACTTTCAAATTTTGCAAAGCTCGTCTAAGATTCTTCATTTCTTTCTTTTGATGCTGTGCAGGTGGTGACATTAACCAGTGTTTTATTTGAAATTTGCAATTTCTATAGACGTGTGTGTATTAGAAACATGTAAATCATACAACATGCAACAATGCTGTTCTTGCATTATAACCTCAGATAGTCGCAGTAGCTAGTTAGTTAGTTATTTAGTCGCAGTTCCAACTTCACAGCAACGGGTTGTCCCCATTATGCTCCTTTCCTGTGCCAGTGAATATCACACAAAACGCTCCCCACTCCCAATGTGAAAAGTGGAAAAGACAGGAGTCTCGACAAACAACAGTCCGCACAGATACACTGTGCATAATGCCGCCACCAGAATGTCATCACACCAGTCCCCCACGAAACACCCAGTTCATCACTGATGGAATCGGCAGTCATTTTCCTATCTGAATGTTTCCTAGATGTTCACCCACACAGTCCACGAAAATAAGTTCATCGCTGATGGCAGTGGCAGTCAACCAGAAGCCCAGCAGCCACGCATTTCTGCATAAGACAAAAACCGGTCAACTCTGGGACATAGCCACCTGCCATCACTCCGAACATGCAGTCACGTTCCAAAAACACCTCAGGCAGATTCAAAAGCATTTCACACGAAACTCACAGCTCACAGTGTCGCGCCACGCACTCACTCAGTAGCAGGGCGACGGAACCATCAAGCCTCCTTAGTCGCCTCTTACGACATGCGTGGTAGGCTACAGTGCCGCAGTAGCTTAGTGACCAAAGGTCATGAGTGTGAATTCGCATCGAGGCGAATTTTTAAAAGTGACCCCCGGGTCTCAAGTTGATCAAGCCTAAAATAGCTTTTACCTAATATCAATGGATGCAATGTGGCCAGTTCCATTGTGAGCACATCACCTCTGGTGGTGATCCATGGGAATCTCGATATATGAAGCCAATAAACGCGCACTCTCCCGCTGTTGATACTTTACCTCGACAACGCAGGGTACAAGAGGAACAAGATGAGATGAGACTTCTACTAGAATGTGTCTTAATTGAATTCAAATATAATTCAGCAACAATAAAAATGTCCAGGGTGTGACACAACTCCAACAATTTTCGAAGCAGGCAAAATTAACGGCAATGAAAGATCTGAAGGCCGGCAGTCATGTAGTTGAAGGCATAATTTATTAGCCCAACGGTCAAGTCTATTGCATTTCCAAACGATCAATGAAAATGTAGCGGGCGAGAGCTGGAGGCGGTTCGACCCCGCTGGTGACTTGCGGGATAACTGAGCCGGCCGCTCAGAATTCAATGGCAAACTACTGAGCGTAATCTTGCCAAGAAATCAACAGACAGCTGAAAGATGCTGCTGTTGGCAGCGATGTCCTGTAAAGGATATGCGAATTTAAAAAAAAAAAAAAAATAAAAAACTACTTGGCAACTTCTGGGAGTGATTAGTCTACACACATATGGATCTATGTCGAATGCGACTTAAGGCTCATGAAAGGATCCTCTACCTACTTGTAACTTCAGATTAAAACTGAACAAATATTAAATTATGTTCACTACAGGCAATGATAGATCCTGCGTTTAATTTTGATCTTTCAGTTCCTCGGTGTTCTATCCCTTTATCTCACAAAGGGAATAGTTTCGTCTCTCTGTGAGTAGAATTGTGTTACCACTGTGTGACTCGATAAAGCAAGCACAACATTGTAGTAAAACACATCGCCAAATTTGCTATCCATACTAACTTGCTAAACTGGTAATTGTTCAATGTCTGTTCTCGAGATGTAGTTCATTTTCATACTAACAAATTTGATGGCATGATGCGCCTGATAAATGTGTGGACATGGATTTTAATGATGGCATGATGCGTCTGATAAATGTGTGGACATCGGTTTTATTGATGAATAATATAACGAAAGTGGGGAAATGATGAGCCCAAATATGTTTAATGTACCTTAGTGAATAAAACTGTGCCTTCGCCATTACGTTTTCCGGCCATATTGGCAACACCTTCAGTGGCTAAACAGTATGAAATCATATTCCTCCAGAACTATTTCTACCTTACCATACGTGCCCTGTCTTTTAGTAGTATTGAGTACAAGTTCATGAATGTGTACACGTTCTAGCAGGTCTTCCTAAAGATGAAAGTATGCAACACAAGTTCTAAAACCTAGCAGGCTGTGCTACATCATGATCCATGCAATGCTAATTAAACGATGCTCACAGTTTTTTGACGTAGCTTTCATCTGTTTTCAGGTCATCTGCAATTTCATCAATTCGTTCTGTTACATTTCTTCTTAAAGTAGGTAAGTCTTTCAATGCTTTCACTTTTTCGGGGAACACCGTTCTGCGGTTATAAATGATGTTTTTTTTTAAAAAATGAACTCACCTCCCATGTATGATTTTTCGGTCGAGTGCAATAACTAGAGTTAGGTTATAACTGGCAAATATTTCAGTTATGTTTTACACTATCATGTTTGAAAATCGTCTAGACTCTTTATATTTTTGTGGCGAATAGGTTACGAATGCAATTCGTAATACTGCATACCGCGTTCGAAACACAGCTTAAACACAGCTGCGGGTCATTTGCAAGCAGACCACCTTGCGTTGGTTTCCATACAGTGGTGTGAGTGATGATTGCTCATAAAGCTATCGCAACTGAACATAAAATCTTGCCTAGGAATCACAAACACCCAAACAATTATTTAGCTATCTGCTACTTTTGTAAAGAATATACAACTATCTTCATATTTTGCATGACTAGTATCTTATTTACTTTTGATATTGTATTTGTTCGATGAACCTATATACTTATTGTATATCGAACATTCGATTGTAGACTCAACAGTTATGTAAAGATACAACAATTATCACTTCTTTTTAAACACTACATTCTTCATCAAGTTTTCTTTTTATGTTCGTAAGAGCAGCACTCGTCATTGCATTTTCACGGTTGATCGCTTTTTGACTTTAAAAATATAAGGGTTGGTCAGAGAGGAATACACTACATATTTTATCTCAACGAATAATTGGAAGTTAGTTGCATATTCTTTATGGACGTTTAAGTCAACGACAGCATGTTTATCTGTTTGTGTATTTCTTTGAAACTTTACGTTCAGTAGTTTGAAAACCGTCAACTGATTAGTGAAAATACGCGAGCCAATCACAATTTATTGGACACGTTATGAGAAGAAATAAGTCGGAGAACTTGGTGACATTTAGCAATATTGAGGGGAAAGAACAAGGGGAGGCAGAGAAGTAAATACCTGGATGGCTTGACCACGTGGTATGGTGAAGACGATAACACAGAGCTGATCCACGACTCTGGTGATCATGTGAGATGGCGAAACATGCCTGCGCACGCTTATCAGCAAGGCATATAATGATAATGAGTTTGCCATTGCTTCGTGAACACCAGGCGCACATTCCATTGTTTTGAAACCAACACAAGGCAGTCTGCTTCTAAATACTTCATAGCTATGTTTCGAACGCGGTGTGTGGGACTACAAATTGCGCTAGATACCGCTTCGCCACAGAGCTAAGCAAATAATAGATAGAAGTATAACATTTTGTTCTTTAAATATAGAATATCTGTATTGTTTGTATAAAAATACCAAACAATAGGATAATTACAGTATTCCATTAACATGGCGTGTGTAAATAACTTGCATTACAAACAGAAAATTGTAACATAAATTTCTATTTCAGTAAAGGGAAACATTGATAAACATGCACATTGTGTGTTGTGTTTGAAAGTTGTGAAGTCCAGAGGAGGACTGTGAGTGGATGGGCTCAAAGATTTGCAGCTTCAGAACGTGATGAGACGGACGCTTTGGACGTTGCCGCGGCTACGAGACCAGACATATTGAACCAGGTTGATACCATTATTCGTGGTGTTAGGCAACAGTTGGCTTTGCAGCTGCCAGTTAGCACGCAAATGATATTAACATTGTCAAACCTTGCATTTTCAAAGGTTTGCGGAAGATGGCTTGAGAGAAGTCGCATAAATGAGCACATATTTCACAGGAAAACAGTTTGTTCTGGAATATTCTAATGTTTCGACGATGAATGACGTATTTTTCAGTCAAAGAAACCCGGGAACATTATGAGCCTGATATGACTACGCAGTCAATGGAGTGACATCAGTCACAATCACGAAATAAGACAGAAATGCAAGATAGCAGGAACGGTTATGATCACTGTCTTTATGACACTGATGGTATGATTCTTGTGGAAGTGATGCAAAGATGTAAGGACATTTCCATAAAGTTCAGCCTAGCAAGAATCCAACACAACTGCTGTACCAACAAGACAATGCACCCCCTCACACAAGTTAGTAGCCACGGAATGGAAGTGCCAAATTACGCTCATCTGTATAGCTTGAACTTGCTCTCTCTGATTTTCATATTTTTTGTCAATTTGGAATGGACTCGGCGGGTCAAGTTGAGATGATGATGAGAGTGTGATTCATGCAGTGAGAAACGGCAATGTGAGCAGGAAAACACGTGACAGTGTTGGGTGTGCGCTGTACAGGTTGATTGGGATAACGTAAAAACAATTTATATGTAGAGAAAATGCTCGTGACTGCGGTTTGTAAATTTAATTAATTTTGCGGAAATTGCCCCCCCCCCCCCCCCCATGTATAGTGCATTACTTTCTGAGAATCCCTCGTATGTAAACGAATACGAAAATTAACGGTTTGCAATATAGGTGGTGGTAATTATCGCGAGAAGAGGAACAACGTAAGTCTCGTAAAATTGTAAACTGTAAAATTGGAAATCTGCGTGCGTATTTATTCAATTTGGCCAGTGGAAACACCTATAAAACATACAACGTCCATTATAATGGCCATCGAATGTTTTGCGCTCTAGTATGAAACAATTAAGGCTCATTCTCAGTTATTGGTCTATACCAGTGGTTCTCAACCTTTTTTGGCCCATGCCCCCCGCCCCTTTTAACCATATGTTCAGAACGTCATTATCCCCCTATCGAATTTCTTCCCTAAACCCACCCCCCCCCCCCCCGACACCCTTACATAGCATACATAAAAATGGAAGCTAAATTTAATAACACATACTAGAACAAGTCTAGACTTCTACATAAAACATGATTTGCGGGTCTACTTACGTTATAAAATGAATTTCATTAGGGCGAGAAGTACAGAACCGTAACATTTAGAGGAAAAAACAATATAAAGTAACTGGTTCTTGTATTAATGCGATCTTGAAATAATCTTACCCCCCCCCCCCCCCCTTTTTTTTCCAAACGATAAAATCCCCCCCCCCCCCCGGGGGGGGGGGGATTCCCCATCGGTTGAGAATCACTGGTCTATACTGTTATCATTCTATAAGTGTTTACCCCTCAAGGTAATACACTTCTCCCAGATCGTCTTCACCACCTTGTGTCCTGATTGTAGGACTTCCACGTCTGGGCCTGAAGCCACATCTTCAATTCTGTTATCAAATCCAGGTCGATGGATAACGAAGTCCACGAGAGGATATATCATGCCTTGAAACAAGGAAGAAATCAGAAACTGTGGTAGTTGTAAATGTAGCAGTTTCTTCACTGGATGCATCACATCCGTATCATCATCACACCCTTCATTAGGGGTGCATTTTTTAAGAGTGCATACACAATGCGATTGGTGGATGGGTCACAATGTCATTCTTACATTGCTGGGTAAAGTCGACGCTGCCACGAGCTGCATGATTCGGCGCATTGTTCTGAAGCAAACGAAAGCCCCTGGACCACATCCCGCGACTGGTGCACTTAATTTCATCTCTTAACGTTCGGTAATACGGATCTGTGGCGAAGGAGTTACGGACGCAAATTCTTGAAATACTATGACAGCTACTATCGTCCCAATGGTTGCTGCTTCATTTCATGAAGGATTATTTCTGTGGATCACGAACTTTTTGGACAATTACTTTTTTTAATTCGCAGTAAACATCTTTAGAACTAAATACATTGATTTTCAAAATGCGCAATATTTGCAAAGCTCAGTAAACCGAAGCACACAAAAAAGTAGTGATGCTTGTTTCACATCCCTGCCGGTAATTGCCTCCCGATGCTTGATGGGCTACATTGTTGAATTCAACACATTAAATGATTTTATATGTGAGGCAATAACACAGAGCAAAACCTGGTTAACTATTCAATACAATAATACCAGCTTATGGGATCTTGAAATGTAAAGTACCAAAAACTGTTGTTAGAAAGTTAAATATTTACAAAGATTTCGATATTGAAAATTGTATCATCGTATCGTCTTGGGCCATAAGTATGTTCTTAGGCAGTAGTTGGACACTGAAGACAACAAGAAACAAAATTGGTCTTTACTTAAATAAGATACGACTTCTGATTTACAAACATATAGCCCAATCAGTTCTCCCAAAAGAACTTGAAACGTCAATATAATTCTGGTATATTCTCTGATACCCACGTTATGCTGCGTCAACTTGTAAGCCCTTGTCAATTTTATAAATTAGCTGCCTTATGATTTGAATCCATGATCTCCGAACCTGCAGGTGTACGCCTAGCCGTGGCTCAGTGACCAGTTTTCAAAATAAAATAACCGTATTGCAGTTTGAAGACTGTGTATCTCATGTACCCTATGTAGAATGTTTAAGAGTTTTAAAGCTAATCATCATCATCATCTTCATCGTCGTCATCACTTAGCATTCCCTTAACAGAACGCCTCTATCATCAAGCCGAGCGTAACGATTCTCTGTCTGGTGACCTTTCTCAGGCATTCTAGTTCCTATAGTTCCCTATATGAAACAATGTGTCAAAATTCATGATTGTTAACCCCTGCAACCAGGAACCTTGTCTTCCTTTGATGTTCTTTCCTAACCACTCTTACGTTTAATAATTTCAAAATATTTCAGCTTTTCAGAGTTGATACTGTTCAATAGACAATTTTGTTTTGATGTTCATATTTTACATGAAGTCAAAATATTACAGTTTTTCAGAGTTGAGACTGTTTAACAGATAGTTTTCTTCGTTGCCAGATTGTACATAATGTCAGACTTCTTCTTGTTACACTATTTCCTAACAACTTTTCTGTAGCTGAAACTTCAAAAACTTCCATTTTCTTCTTTATCGATTTCGAAATAATCCATGGCTCACACCCATATATTGCCACAGGACAGACTCATATTTTCAAACATCGTACTTTAATTTGTTTACTGGCGTTGGGCCACGGGCCTCTAAATACTGTTTAACCTCAGAAAGCTAGTCGTAACAGTGTTTTTATCTGTTAAACTGGAAGTTTGTATCCTCAGGCAAGCTCGGTCTGTGGACGTTAGAACTGAAAGCTTACATTAATGAAATCACCAGACTCCGGAGATAATCTAGTATATGGTTAATGTAATGAAATGCCTTGTAACTTGTAAAGTAGAGATATCAGTAATGTTGTCTTTAAACTTCGTATATTTGCCCCTAAGCAATGGTTTATTTTGTTTTCGCTGTTGGCAAAATATGCCAGACATTTAGATTAATTAGGATGGATACCAGTCTTGCAAGGATAGTTATTACACTTACGCTTTCTCAACAAACGGATATCTCCTGGCTGTTTACTAGGAGAAATTAATCTTTGATTTGCTTAATGGAAATAACTGTAAAGTGTTGATAGCTTATAGGTCGCCTTTAACATACTTTATGAATTTGGAATTTTACATATATGTTTGATTATTGTTAATACTAAACCTAAATCAAGGTGGGCGTGATATATTAGAGATTGTCCTTATAAGCACATAGCCGTGCTATGCTTAACACCATCCGTGTCGTAGTAGGCTCATACGATTTTGCTCGGTAATATCTGTACCCGTAGTTGGAAGTTGTAATTTGAAAAACAATAGTAAACTGACAACTAAGTAGGATTATGCAAGAGAGAACTACACTTTAAACAGTTTAGTTATCTTAAGATATATTTCTATCTACTTCAAATTACATAATGGTATTAGTCATAATCGTAGTAGTAGTGGTAGCAATTGCATAAGTATTACTAGTATTAGTAGTAGTAGTAGTAGTAGTAGTAGTAGTAGTAGTAGTAGTAGTAGTAGTAGTAGTAGTAGTAGTAGCAGCAGCAGCAGCAGCAGCAACAGCAGCAGCGGTAGCGACAGTAGTAGTTGCTGTAGTGGTTATAGTAGTACGTGCTGATATCGTAATAGTACTGATAACTGTAGCAGAATCAGTAGTAGTAATAGAAGGGGAAGAAACAGTATTATTAGTAATTGTAGTATCAAAGCCATACGGCGTGGACTATAATAAATTTTTTTTTTAAACATACACGTGAACCAAAATTTGTGTAGACGGGTCATTTACTTTGTTTTGTACAGTTGTATCCAATGCACGCGCGCACGCATACACACACTTACAAACACACACAGACACTCACACACACCTACACACACAAACACTATATATATATATATATATATATATATATATATATATATATATATATATTATATTTATATATATATATATACACTGATCTGCCCCTGCTGTTCAAGAATGTGATAGTCGCCACTGGGTTTATTTTCTTACAGTAGCTATTACGTTAGGATATAAATAAAATTTGTGGAATTGAGGTAATGCTGTGGAAATTTAAACAATATAAAATCACACAAAGTAATGCACTTTTACAGAACAGAATTAGGAAACATACAGGACGTTGTGGTGATTAGCCTTCATCAGCAAACAAACACGTTAGGGAGCCGTAGCGCAGTGGCCAGACACTCGTCTGTCGGTCCGGTGGCAATGGGCTTGAGCCATAACCCTAGCGGATATGGATTTTAGCAATTGAGATGTTAGGTCTATCCAGTCTAAAATGGTATTAAGAAATGTCTTAGGAAGTAAAAGCTACCCGCGTGATACTGGCCTCATTACCCATCGAGTAACGATTAATATATAACAATATGGGTCTAGCGTCTTATAACCAATGCGCCAGTGGCGTGTAAAATTGTCTCTTTTTAAGTATCACACTGTGCACTGTCTGTGTTTTCGACTTTGGGAATACGTTTTGGAATGTGTTGGAATATGCTGTAGAATATTTTGGAAAATGTTGTAGATTATGTTGGACTATTTTGTAAAATATGTTTTAGAATATGTTGAATATGTTGTATAATATGTTGGATTATGTTGTAGAATATGTTGGAATATGGTGTAGAATATGTTGGAATATGTTGTATAATATGTTGGAATATGTTGGATTATGTTGTAGAATATTTTAACATATGTTATAGCATATGTTGGAATACGTTGTAGAATATTTTGGAATATGGTTTAGAATATGCTGGAATATATTGTAGAATATGTTGTATAATATGTTGGAATATGTTGTAGAGTGACAATTGTGGAGTATGTTGTATAACAGTTTGTAGAAGATATTGTAAAATATGTTCAAATATTCTGTAGAAGACGTTGGAATATGTTGCTCTGGCCCAGCATCTTCTTAACCACACATGTTAAAGGTAATGATAGTCCCATAGCAAACACATCCGTTGAAGTGTGAAGTGGCATATTCTGGGCCACAACACATAAAGCCAAATGGCCAACTACCTTCCTCGTCATCCTTTTCCAGGTAATCCCCATACATTTCAAAGAGGCCATGTCCAACCCAGAATCATACTGACCGGGAACAATAACCCTACCTCTATTGGGGATTGAAACAGGACAACTGTCTCGGCCCGCAAATGAGCTAGCCACCATGGCATCACTGTCCTAGCAGTGACACTTCGCTACTTTTAATTATTATTATATTGCCTATGTTTCGTGTGTTTGTTATAGTCTATTGGCGTCTTAAACAAACAACCTGTGGTTCAGGGTTTTAGAAAAATTTCAATCGCTATAATGCTTCTCTGAACTAAATGTGAACCCTTGTAATAGTGCTCCCCATTCGATGTGAACCCATGTATCATTGCTCCCAACAAAAATTGAACATTTGTAATAGTGCTCCTCATTCGATATAAGCCTATTTACCATTGCTACCAACTGAAATTGAACCTTAGTAATAGTGCTCCCTGTTAGATTTAAACCTATTTACCATTACCCCCAACTGAAATTTAACCTGTGTAATAGTGCTCCCTGTTAGATTTAAGCCCATTTACCATTTCTCACAACTAAAATTCAACTCGTGTAATAGTACTCCCCTTTAGATTTGAGCCCATGTACCATTGCTCCCAATTAAAATTTAAACCGTGTAATTGTGGCTAAGGGCTTGCGAACGCGGTTTGTGAGCCCGTATACCCGGGTTCGAAACACAGCGGTGCTGGTTTTTTCGGAAAAGGTATAGGAGCCGGTCGTTCAGAAAGCAATGGCAAGCTACTGAGCGTAAAATTTGCCCAGAAATCACGAACAGCCAAAATGCTGGGGTTGACTGCTACGTCCTGTGAAGAACATGCAACTTAATTTTTTTCTTTTTTAAATAGTGCTCCCAACTAAAATTTAACCCGTGTAATATTGCTCCCCATTACATTTTAGCCCATTTACCATTTCTCCCAACTAAATTTGACCCTGTGTGCCCTTGCTTCCAACTAGATTTAAACACTCTCATTTTCGAGTAGGAGGCGGGTATCATATTTTTAGGCCACCCAAGTTTCCTAAAGTTTTGGGGAGCCGCAGTAGAGTTCTGGCAAGACGTTTGCCTGCTGGCCCAAAGGTCATGCATTCGATTTATATCGGGGCGTTTCGAATCTTTAAAATGTGACCTGGGATCCCAGGTCGACCAGGTTTAAAGTGTGTACCAGGGAATGTCTTGGGGTGGGGGGGGGGGGGGGGGGGGGATTAAGGCAGCCGGTGAAATGCTGGCCACATCGGTTTTGTTTGTTTGTTTTACATATCCTTTACAGGACATCGATGTCAACACCAGCATCTTTCAGCTGTATGTTGATTTCTTGGCAAGATTACGCTCAGTAGTTTGCCATTGCTTTCTGAGCGGCCGGCTCACATACCCCGTAAGTTACCGATGCGATCATCACCACTTCTGATTCTCACCGTCATCACGTTACCTACGAGAGTATACGAGATTATGGAGAGAAGTCGCTAACTGCTAAACCACGAAGCCGGCCCACATCGGATTGTCTATAAAAATATAGTATTACATTTTACTTATTATTGTACTCCGGTTTTGGAGTCTATATATATATATATATATATATATATATAATATATATATATATATATTATATATATATATATATATTATATATATTATAATATATATTGACTTCATGGCAAAACATAAATCAAAGTTAGTGAAGGACGTTAATGGCTGTCTTAGGGCATCCTCGTCCGGTAGGGACAGTCATGAGCCACAGGTGACACCAGACCGTCATCCAGCTACTGATGGCAAAATCTTAACTAAAATAAATAAATTTAGAGTAGGAACATGGAATGTTAGGACATTAAATGAGCTAGGAAAGTTGACCAATGTTCTAAGAGAGATGGATAGCATGAAAATGAATATACTAGGTGTTAGTGAGATGAGATGGAAGGGATCGGGCAAAATTATAGCTGACAATCACACAATAATTTATTCTGGAGGGGATACACATGAAAAAGGTGTAGGAATAATATTAGACGAAAAAACAGCCAAGTCAATTAATGGATACTGGTGTATTTCAGATAGAGTTATTATGGTAAAAATCAAAGGCAAACCAATAGACATAAATATTTTACAAGTATATGCACCAACAGCAAGCAGTAGTGATGAAGAAATACAACACTTTTTACGACGAAATAGAAATGGTGATGGATCAAATTGGATCACAAGAAATAAAGATAATACTTGGTGATTTTAATGCAAAAGTAGGAAAGGGAAAAATGGAGGATATAGTGGGGAATTATGGTTTAGTACAAGAAATGAAAGAGGGAAAAAGCTAATAGAATGGGCAAATATCAATGATATTGATAATTGAAAACACATGGTTTAAACGACGACTGTACAAACTGGATAAGCCCTGATAAGAAAATACGCAACCAAATTGACTACATACTAATTAATAAAAGATTTAGAAATTCTTTAATAATGTAAAGACAATGCCTGGTGCTGACTGTAATAGTGATCATGTACCACTATGTGGACAAATAAAAGTAAGATTAAAGAGAGGGAAAAAATGGTTAAGAACATGAGACTTAATAAAGAGGTTCTAAAAATAGATAAAGAAATGCAAGAACAATACAGAGTGACTGTGAAAAATAGGTACAATGCAATAACTAAAATACAGAGTATAGATGAACAATGGGAAATGTTAAGGGACTCCATTCATCAAACTAGCAAAGAAGTATTACCAGAGAGAGGCAAATAGCTAAGAAAAAATGGATGAATGAAGATGTCTTAACCTGATGGACAAAAGAAAACAGTATAAAAATGACAAACAAGAATACGCTAAGATAAATAAAGTAATAAAAGATAAATGTGGGAAGGCTAAAGAAAGTTGGTTAAACGAGCAATGCAAAAAAATTGAATTAAATTCAATTAAAGATACAAAAAATATGCACAGACAAATCAGTGAGCTTACAGGAAAAAAAAATAAGAATAAATACAGGGTGTTTGAAATCAAAAACAGGAAAGATAATATTAGAGGAAGATGCTATAATGAAGAGGTGGAATGAGTATATAAGAGAATTATATGAAGGAGAAAGGGCAGAATTAACAGAAGATAGTAACTTAGAAGGTCCACCTATTCTGAAAGAAGAAGTCGCTGACGCTATGAAACGTATGAAGAAAGGCAAAACAGCTGGGCCAGATGAAATCACAATAGAAGAATTAGAAGTATTGGGAGAATTTGGAGTAGATATATTAACCAAAATGTTGAATGATATTTACAGCAGTGGATATTTACCCAGTGATATGCTGAAATCTGTATTTATAGCTATACCAAAAAGACCAGGAGCAATTGATTGTGAAGATTTTCGTACAATTAACCTTATAAACCATATCACTAAGCTTCTACTCAGAATCATAATGAGAAGAACCAAAAAGAAAATAAAATGGAAATTAGTGAAGAACAGTATGGATTTGTGGAAGGAAAGGGCACAAACAATGCAATTTATACATTGCGGACACTAATAGAAAGGTCAATAGAGAAACAGAGGGACATATATTTGTGCTTCATAGATTATACTAAGGCATTTGATAAAGTAAAACATGATGAACTGATTAAAATGTTTGGAAGATATCAACACTGATGGAAAAGATTTAAGAATAATAAAGAATATTTACTGGAACCAAGTAGCAGCAATTAAAATGGAAATAAAGAGGGTAGTTACGAACAGATAAAGCTAGGAGTACGACAAGGGTGTGTCTTGTCACCAGATCCTTTTCTCCCTGTATAGCGAAGTAATAATGAGAGAGATCAAAGAGATGCCAGGAATACTAGTTGGAGGTTATAATATAAATAATATACGCTATGCAGATGACACAGTATTGGTGGCGGATAATTCAACAGACCTACAACAATTATTAGACGTTGTAGTAACAGAGAGTGCAAGGAAAGGACTCAACTTGAATATCAAGAAAACAGTAACAATGGTAATATCAAAGAAAATGGTGACACCAAAATGTGACATAGAAATAGAAGGGAAAATCCTTAACCAAGTTGATAATTTTAGATACCTAGGGGCATTTATAACATCAGATGGAAGATGTACAACAGAGATTAGGAGCAGAATAGGGCAGGCAAAAGCTGCATTTCAGAAAATGATGAGTATCTTATGCAATAAGTCACTGTCACTGAATGTAAGAAAGAGAGTGCTGAAATGCTATGTAGAACCAGTTTTGCTGTATGGCAGTGAATCTTGGAATGTAAATGAACAAATAAGAAGAAGAAATTAGAAGCAACAGAGATGTAGGTTCCTGAGACGAATGTTGCGAATTCCTTGGACTGCCAGAGTAACTAACGACGACTGCCTGAACCAGGCTAATGAAACTAGAACATTATATACAACAATAAGGACAGAGACAAACAGCTTTCCTCGGTCATGTGATGAGAAGAGAGGCATTGGAGAACATCGTAACAACTGGAAAGATCGAGGGGAAGAGAGGCAGAGGTAGACCAAGAGAAGTGATGCTGGATGGATTGAGACGGTGGCATGGAGGAATATCAGCAGCAGAGTTGATCCAGAAAACCAAAGACCGAGATCTATGGAGAGCCATGAACGCCTACGCCAGCCGGCACGGCACTTGATGATGATGATATATATATATATATATATATATAATATATATATATATATATTATATATATATATATATATATATATATATATATATATATATATATATAAAGTTGCATTTTCTTACAGCGTGTGTTGGGTTACTTTATTGGCACTCGATCTATTAAGAGTTAACAGAATGTCAAGTGGCGTGATCTCTCACGAGTCATGTTTTACTACATTGCTTCAGCCCGACAGAATTGTCACAATCTTCTGCTTTATTTATAGCTGGCAGTCAAGCGGCAGTTTAGGAATGAAAATTGGGTCCGATACTTGCGTTTTTCTGCCATATTTGTCAGGAATTTCATTAAGCCAAAAATGTATCTGCGTCTGTAATGGTAAAATGATGGTTGGTGGGCGATAATTTTCCATAGCTCTCGCGTGTCTTCATCTGCTGTCTTCACACAAGGAGAATGATCGAGTTAAAGTCTAAGGCAGCTAGCTACTAACGTAAACACCAACCTTTCCATGAGAATGATCATATAGGAAATATAGATAGCGACGCTAGTGTTCTCGATAGATGAAGCCCATAAACAGACGCTCACCTGATGTTTATACTTCACCTCGACACTGCAAGGTACAATAGGAACAAGATGAGATGAGATGAAACGATGTTAGTGTGTCGGGAGTCGGAGGAGCCCATTGGCTGGAACGCTTGTTTATCAGCCCAGTAGTCTAGTGATCAAATTCCCATAGAGTCGATTGATGTTAACAGCTGTCATAGGCTGTCATTTCAAGCAAGCCTGTAATGTGACCCTGGGAAATTTCGTGGGAAGTAAAGGCAACTCACATGATATTGACCACACCACCCATTGAATGAGATTGGTCTTTAACAATATGAGGATACCACCATACCATGATTAAGAGTGCTATGCGGCTTAAATGCGTATGCGGTTTACGTTTTCGAATACTAATATCGAGGATTATTGTCTCTAAAACATACTATTCTTGTATCGTATAGTGCATCATATTCTTTCAAATATACATTTCTCATATCGCACAGTGCCTGATTTTCTCTAAAATATACGATTCTTATACCACATAATACATTATCTAAAATATACCACTCTTATATCGTATCGTGCATCATATTCTCCAAAATATACCACTCTCACATCGTATCATGCATCATATTCGCTGAAATACACGGTTATGCAACAATATCTCCATACTAAAGCAGGTTTACCTAAGTCTAGTATGTGTCGTTGACATGTCTGCCTATATAAACTGTGCAACAGGATATATTACAGTGGTAGAAATGCTGGTATTGACTGCGATGTCCTGTAAACGGTTTTGAAGTAAAATATCTTATATAACTCTTATGTACATAAGACTAATATGTGTTATCGACATGTCTGACTGTATCAACAGTATAACATTCTGAAATGTATACAATGCGTTTTTATTGATCTCTTCGTTAGTTTTTTTTTTTTGCTTATTCAAAATTCCCCATCTTAACTGATAAGCCCTGAAACAGAACAACACAGCAACAACAACAACAAAAAAAAAAAAAAAAACAACCTTTTAAACGCCTTTGAGACCTTTTTAACATTTGGTGATAGTCAAATTTGTATAGAACAATCGACACTGTACAGGTATTGTTGTTAGTATCACACCGGCCGCCTTACTTCCCAGGACAAATGCTAAGACACAGTTAGGCATTTTAGGGTATAAGTCAATTGTAAATATCCGCTTCAAAATGGATTCGAACCCATGACTACCGGACCGGCAGGTAAGCGTGCTAGCCACATCGCTACAGCGGGCCCACATGGCCTGATGGTTAATTGTAAGCCCTTCACAGGTCCTGACAATCTACCCTTGTATATTTGGTTGTGTGTGATTTCCTGGGCAAGTTGACAGTCCTTTTGAATTATCCAGGTTATACTTTCAGTTTGCCGCCGCTTTCTGAAAAAAAAAATACAAAACAAAAAACATACGCTCATACCACTGTTAAAAATCAACACAAGGCGATTTACTTCCAAATAGCCAGCAGCTTATTTTGAACTTCGTATGTGGAACTGTGAATCGGATTAGATATCCTATTGTCACAGACGTGTCTATGCTATAATACTCAACATTAATTTGTTTTATTTATTATTACCCACCCCCCCCCCCCACCCCCCCACCACCCCCACCCCCACACACACACACACACACACCTCAACTTCTACTCTCTCGCTCACACTCTCGCATTCACATGCACAGGTTTGCATTGATTGTGAGATAAGTAACAAAACTATTTTTAAAAATTTTCATTTTCTCTTCAATGTTCTCATTTTTTTTCATCGTTTTATTCTTCTCATCTCGTTCTTATGCCTTAATGTAGTCACTGGAGAGTCTTCTCTGTAATTATATGCTGTGTCTTGTTTATGTATGTGTTTACTGATGAAATTTAGTCCTTGTATTGTTGGTAATTTTGTTCTGTAAAGCTGCATTAGTTTATATGTTTTTATATTGTCAGCTTATTTTGAACTCGTTACGTCATAGTTGGTAGTACAGCATGCTAGCCGTCTGCCTCACAGACTCCAAGTACCCGGATGACACCGCCTTTGAAACAGACCCCGCTTGCGAAACTGTAAACCAAATTTAATTGTTAACAAGCCTGAGAAAATGTGTGTGCTATGTATAGCCTTTCATTTGGCCTTGTAAACTTGTTTGTATACATCATTTGACGCCTTCCCTCTGCGGCTTTCTCGTCTGCTGAACCTGCTAGAAGAATTGATGGAAGAACGAACTGTGATGACATCATTACATCCTCGCAAAATCTGCGTGGACATGATGTGGCTTAAACGATTAAATAAAACGTACACAATTCTAAGGCTCTAGATTGGGAAACGGGGGAGTTTGATTTTCCTGCTATGTGACCTGGATGACGTGGGTAAAGCCAGGTGACGGTTTGGATTCAGCGTGGCAGATCGAAAAACAGGTGCAGGGTTTTGATTCAAGTTGCGGGAATGGGAGACAGTTACAGATATGTGAGCATGTCACGTCACTACATACAGCTATGACCTAATTGTATTAGTAATCTTGACGTGCACTGACGTCGGGATAGCGAGTCAATTCAACACACCGGTTTGTTGGACGTAAATGTTGACTTACTATTCAGAAATCAATTGCACACTAGTGATGGTAACATTGCCTAGAAAATCATTCTCGAGTTAAATTGAAACGTAAAGCAAAGTACTGTAACTGCGCCCCCCCCCCCCCCCCCCCCCCAAAAAAAAAATAAAAAAAAATTGTCATTTACTGCATTTATAGTACCTTGCGATGTATGGCAATTTGGGGGGGGGGGGGGGGGGGGGGGGTCTTGAGCCTTAGGAATTAAGACTGCCTGGCTGTGCAGTCTCCGCAAGCTGAAAGGTTAGGGTTTTCTGATTGCTCCCGACAGAAAAAAAAAATCCACACCTTACCGAGGATTCAAAAGATTCTCCCAAAAGAGAATCCGCCAATCTAGCCACCTGGCCAGCCGCTCCTGCGTCCAGCAAAGGACAAGCATAACTTTCTTTAATTGTATTACTCTGTCTATATCACTTTAGAAGTAGTTGCGGGGAGACTTCCTTTATCATTTAACTATGTATGTGTTCATGTCAGGTATATGTGTACAGGCAGGTCGACATTCAGTCAATTAGTCAAATTATTGCCCTCTCCGCAATCAGTCGTGGCTGGCTGCAATGTGTCACCAACACTGTCTGTCGCTGGCTTTGGTGATACATTCTATGTGGCTCTATCCTCTCAACGCAATGATGCTATATTCCACTTTACATCTTTGCCTATATCCTATTCGGGAGTCGGGTGTTTTAACTCTCGCTGCCGGCCCAGTGATTCTGGTAGCTTTTTTTTTTAATGCTCGCTCGCTTTGAACTCAAGCGTAGTCCATACGCACTATTTATAGTAGTGATGGACTGAATTTTGCGTGTGGATTAGCTTTCCTTATTAACCCACTCCGACTTCAGAGGTACTTGTACTTTACGTTCCCAAGTCAAGGACGACCAGGTCAACATTTTAGTCCAGCTGTCCGGCGTATGGGTTGAACCCCTAACCTCGGCATCAGCACACTGGATGTTTAAGAACACGCGTTCTTACCCATTCGACCATGATGACCTGTTGGTCCTGGATTGATTGGAAGTGGGGGAAAGGGGGTGTTAAAATTGACCAGGGCTCCGACGTCCACCCAGCCTAAAACGAGTATCAAGAAATGTGAGAGTTAGAGATTGAGACGACCACATCACCCTCTGAGTGCCTATCGGACTACACAAGATGGGTCTAGCCACCATATGCTCAATGATCCTAATGCTTAAAACAGGCTTGTTTACTTACTATATTTTACTCTCCTCCTCAGAAAGTTTACTACTCTGTGATCGTTATATTACATTCTAATGTTGGTAAAGTTGTCTCCTGTCTATTCCTTTCATTAGATTAGTCTGTTGGACTAAAATGTTGACTTCACATCCTTGACTTGGGGACGTAAATTAAAAGTACGTCTGAAGTCGGAGTGGGTTCGCATGATGGCGACTGACACTGGTAATAGGGAAAGCTAATCACACTGAAAAATCAGTCCGTACACCAGAAGAAGGCGCAAGTGTATGGACTAAGCTTGGGTTCACAACGACCGAGAGAGCACAAACATAATGTTACATTTATAGACGTTAT
>JACEFZ010012123.1:352500-391926 GCA_014155875.1 Cepaea nemoralis
AGTGTGCCTTGGAAAATACAACATCGGTCGCATGAATGAAAATGGGCAAAGGCTGCTGGAGCATTGCACCAGTAATGACCTATGTATTACAAACTCCTTTTTTAAAACAAAAGAGATGCATAAGGTCACATGGAAACATCCAAGATCCGGTCATTGGCACCAGCTGGACTTCATCATCACACGGAGACAACATCTGAACCATATATCATTGACTCGTAGTTACCACAGTGCTGACTGTGATACGGATCATTCTTTGGTTGTTGCAAGGGTTAGACTGAGACCAAAGAGAATCTACACAGCTAAACACAAATCTAGCCTCAGGATTAATATTATTAACACTCATGATCCTGAAAAGTGCTTTCAGTTTCAACAGCAACTTGAAGACGCTTTCACTGATACACCAGAAAATTGTACAGTAAATGAAAAGTGGGGTCAAATTAAGGAAACTCTTTATAAAACTGCCGTAGGGGTTTACGGCACTGTGGATCATAAGAGGCAGGACTGGTTTGCGGCCAACAGCGAGACTCTGCAGCCTTTGATTGATAAGAAGAAGAAAGCTCTCTTAAGAAACAAGGAAAGACCAACGCGTAACACTCTGAGTGAGCTTAGGCAAGCTAGGAAGGATGTGCAAAAGGCTGCCAGGCAGTGTGCAAATGATTATTGGATCAAGTTATGTGAGTCCATTCAAATCGCAAGTGATAAGGGAGACATAAGAAGCATGTATGAAGGAATAAAGAAAGCCTGCGGTCCAGTGATCAAAAGAAGTGCACCATTGAAAACCTTGACTGGAGAAATCATCACTGATAAGAAACAGCAGATGGACAGATGGGTAGAGCACTATTTGGAGCTTTACTCAAGTGAGACCAAACTAGCGGATGATGCCCTCAACGCCATAGAGGCTCTACCAACTCTTGACCACCTGGACACACTTCCCACCATAACAGAAGTTAAGTGTGCTATAAATGAACTTGCATCTGGCAAGGCTCCAGGTAAGGATGGGATTCCAATAGAGGTTATCAGGAGTGGGCAAGACACACTCACTATACAGATCCACCAGCTAATAGAGCTATGCTGGCGTGAAGGACAAGTCCCACAGGATTTCAAAGATTCAAGCATCATAACACTGTACAAGAACAAGGGCGATCGGAGCGACTGCAACAACTATAGGGGTATCTCACTTCTGTGTATTGTTGGAAAAGTATTTGCCAGAATTGTTCTGCGCAGACTTCAAGTCCTAGGAGATCAAGTCTACCCGAATCACAGTGTGGCTTTCGACAGAACCGGTCTACCACTGATATGATATTCTCATTGCGACAAATGCAAGAAAAATGCCGTGAACAGAATCAACCACTGTTTATTGCCTTCATCGACCTCACAAAGGCATTTGATTTGGTCAGTCGTGAGGGTCTATTCAAGGCACTAAAGAAGATTGGCTGCCCACCAACTCTTCTGTCCATTGTGGAATCGTTCCACACAGGCATGAAGGGTATAATCAAGTTTGATGGTGCAACTTCTGAAGAATTTGAAATCAAGAGTGGAGTTAAGCAAGGTTGTGTACTAGCTCCCACCCTCTTTGGAATATACTTTTCACTTCTACTGAAATATGCATTTCATGATCAGGATGGTGGTATATACATTCACTCACGCTCAGATGGCGGCCTCTACAATGCTCAGAGATTGAAGGCTAAGACCAAAATTAGGAGGGTACTGATCAGAGAGTTGCTTTTTGCAGATGATGCTGCAGTTACGACCCACTCTGAGGAAGAATTGCAATGTCTACTATCTGCATTCTCCAATGCTTGTTCTGAATTTGGTTTAACAATTAGCAAAAAGAAGACACAGATTATGTCACAAGGTGCACATGGGGTACCATCAATCTTTATTGACGACGCCGAACTAGAGATAGTAGACCATTTTACATATCTAGGATCAGTGGTAATAGCAAATTATCCCTAGATCAGGAAATCAACATCCGGATTGGTAAGGCAGCAACAACAATGAACAGGTTAAGAAAAAGAGTCTGGGGAGAACAGGAAGCTTACTGCCAAAACAAAAGTCCTTGTCTATCAAGCCTGTGTCCTTAGTACTCTTCTCTATGGCAGTGAAACCTGGACAACTTACTCACACCAAGAGAACAACTTAAACAGCTTTCATATGCGGTGTCTGCGAAGAATTCTTGGTATTAAGTGGCAAGACAAAATCACAAATACTGAAGTATTGGAAAGATCAGGTTGTGTGACAGTTTATTCCATGCTCAGTCTTCGTAGACTTAGATGGATAGGACATCTTAGGAGGATGGATGATGGTAGAATACCAAAGGATATCTTTTTTGGTGAATTACAGATGGGTAAGAGATCTCAGGGTCGGCCTCTACTACGATACAAAGATGTGTGTAAGCGGGACATGATTGATACAGGCATTGATAATGCACATTGGGAGCAAGTCGCCGCTGAACGTGTTGCATGGAGGGCAAATATCAGAAATGGAATAAAGTCAAAGGAGAAAATTATTGCAGAAAAGTCACACACCAAGCGTTTGAGACGTAAGATGGTGCATGATGGCGGAAGTGACCACTTGTTCACATGCACCCACTGTGAACGGACATTTACAGCGCAAATTGGCCTTATCAGTCACACTCGCTACCGCCATAGTTAAAAGTTATTATGCCTTTTTAAAGCACAAACTATCGTCTGTCAAGACGGCAAGGTGCCAATGATGTCGTGTGATCTTCTTTCACTTACTGCTGTGACCGGCCATTAATTAAGTAGTTAACTGTAAAGGACCTTTCTACACGTCGTAAGGCACACAGGAGATATGGTACCAGACCCATATTTTATAGACCAATCTGCACCATCAAGTGAGTGATGTGGTCAGTATGTAGCCAGTCGAATTTACTTCCTAAGACATTTTCTGGTGCCCATTTTGGTCTCGGAGAATTTGAGATCCCTTCAATATTAAAATTCTCTCCCATCCGGATTCAAACCCATGGTAATCGAGCCGACAGGCGAGCGCCTAACCTTGACGCTAATGCAACTACCACTATCTCTGTAGCATATAAGTCACTGCCCCTGGAAGGGAAATAACACATGTTAGACATCAATTTATGATGTATACTCCAGCTGGAGTTATTGCCCGTTCAAGCCGGCAGATTGAAACAGTAGAGTATTAAATCTGGTGCTAGGAAGCGTCTCCGTGAATGTTCAACTGCTACACAAGCGTCTCTTGGCGCCAATGAACAATTCAGTCCCTGCTGCATTTAACGACTCTGCTATTTGCCTTGCGTGCTTCAACAGCCGAGATGAGGCGTTGAAAATGTTCAAATCTCCCCGAAGAGGTGTCAACGGCACACATGTTCGTGTAGTTGTCAAACTGCGATGTCCGATAGGCCAGTAGCGTGCATGATTCTCGTTGAGATGTCATTGCAGGGCATAAATGTTAACATTTCAGTTTGACAATTTGTCGCACCTGTCATTAAAACTATCAGAAATAAAATTATGTGAGTCCCAGATGAAAATCACGTTTTGCGTGTTTACTGTCTGTTGTGGTAATGTTTCCGTACTTTTGCTTGGCAGTTTAGTCGATGTCTGTATAGTGTAATTTAATCAGCTTTGATTCTCCATCCCTTGTGAGCACATCTGAGTGCATTAAATACTATTTTCGTATCATTTGCTGTAGTTTTCTTCTGTTTTTGTTTTTGTTTTTAAAGTTTAATGACGAATGCATTTATTCATGATGCTGTTAGATCTCTCTCTCTCTCTCTCTCTCTCTCTCTCTCTCTCTCTCTCTCTCTCTCTCTCTCTCTCTCTCTCTCTCTCTCTCTCTCTCTGTGTATGTACGTGTGTGTGTGTGCGTCCTTCTGTGTTACCTAACAGTATAGTCCTTAGTGCATATACTACAACCATTTCTTTCTTTCTTTCTTTCTTTCTTTCTTTCGGTTTGTTTGTCTGTGTTTGTTTCTCTTGTCTTTGCTGTTTCATTTGTTATATATGTATCTTTTTTTCCAATATAGCATCACCATTATCATATTCATCGAATGGCATGTTTACAGGTGTGGGTGATCATGCTGCTCCACATCTTACGACCTCCAACAACATGTATACATTCATTCGCTGGCATCTATCCGTCCGTGACACAAGGCTGTCAAGAATTGTCTCTCGCTGTCTTCCCGTATCTACAAATCGTTTCAGTTGCCAGACTTGTTTCGGTGTATCTCTTCTCATAATCCATCTATCCATCATGTGCCATGCCGGTAAGCGTAGGCGGTCATGTTCTGCCATCTCACTCGATCACCAGAGTCGTGGATCAGCTCTGTGTTCCTGTCTCGACCGTGCCACGTGGCCAAGCCATCCAGGTATTTGCTTCTAGGTCTTCCCCTTGGTCTCTTCCCTTCGATCTTGCCAGTTGTCACCAATTCATAATACAGCTAAACAATATTCAGTATGAAGGTCAAATATTTGTGATATGTTGTCTTTTTGTTTTAGCCTCTTTCCAAATCTTCAGATTAGTCACCTTAGTTGTGCAAAGAACTGTCAGCATTTTTCTTTACAACCACAATTATGACGCCTCGAGGAATATTGATGTTGTTGTTGCTTGTTTTCTAATAGTCCAGATTCACACCCGCATTGTGAAGCGAGAGCTATGTAACAAGCGGTGGTCTTTTTCTGTACTGTTTATTTTCATAAACGTTTATGTATAAGATTGTCTTACATTGTCAATACATATAGTGATATATTGGAGAATTAAGAGAATCTTATAGAAAAAAAAAACCTTTGTAGTAGTAGTAGTAGCAGTAGTAGTAGTAGTAGTAGTAGTAGTAGTAGTAGTAGTAGTAGTAGTAGTAGTAGTAGTAGTAGTAGTAGTAGTAGTAGTAGTAGTAGTAGTAGTAGTAGTAGTAGTAGTAGTAGTAGTAGTAGTAGTATATACATATATATTTCATATCCCTTACATGACGTTGCAGTCAACATCAGCATTATCCCGAGTTTGTCATTGCTTTCTGGCTCATATACCCAGTAAGTTACCAACGCGGCGAGAACCGCTACCGATTCTCACGCAGATTACGTTACCCACGAGAATATACGGGATAACGGAGAAAGACGTTAACTCCTAGGCCTGTGATACCGGTATATACATACTATACTGTTAGGTAACAAAGAAGGGCACACACATACAAATAGATAATATGACCATTACAAGAACGGAAACATACAAATACCTAGGTACAATCATCAACTGCTCCAACATAATGAGGGAAGAAATACAAGCTAGAATCAACTCTGGAAATAAGATATACTATGCACTACAACATCTGCTAAAATCAAATGCGCTATCTCGTAACACCAAAATTACAATATACAAAACACTGATTAGACAAGTTGTGCTGTATTGCTCTGAAACCTGAAGTACAACTAAAGGAGGCGAAGCCTTGTTACAAACCTTTGAGAACAAAGTCTTAAGACGCATCTTTGGGCCCATTAGGGATACACAAAGTGGAGAGTGGAAAAGAAGAAGCAACAAAGACATTTATGATCTGTTTAAGTCCCCGCTAATCACTGGTATCATGAAGGCTAATAGACTGTAATGGCTGGGGCATATAGAAAGAATGGACGATAATAGAGAAACAAAACTCGCTTACACTCAAATAAATGACTGTAGACCCCAAGTTTCTAAGGGGCTTGCGAACGCGGTTTGTGAGCCCATATACCCGGGTTCGAAACACAAAGGTTTTTTTCTAAAAAGGTATAGGGCTCCGGCCGTTCAGAAAGCAATGGCAAACTACTGAACGTAACACTTGCCTAGTACATCAACAGCAGCTGAAAATGCTGGTGTTGACTGCAACGTCCCGTAAGGGATACGCAACAAACAAACAAAATCCCCCGAGGCAGACCAAGAGGACGGTGGAGAGACAATATACATACAGACCTACAAGCACTTGGAATCAGCGACTGGCAAATGAAGGTCAACCAGAGAGATGAATGGAAACGGCTTGTATCTGCAGCAAAGAACCTCAATGGCTCGGAATGCTGAAGAAGAAGAGGAATATATATATATATATATTTTTTTCCGCGTTTCCATCCTGTTTCAGGATATTGCGGTCAACACCAGCATCTTTCAGCTGTATGTTGATTCCTAGGCTAGATTACGCTCATCAGCACGCCACGATTTTATGAGCGACCGGCTCCATACTCTCAAAAGTCACTTTTGCGATTCGAACCACTGCTAATTCTCGTCGCGTCACGTGACGAGAGTATTCAGGGTTATCGGAGAAAGCTGCTAACCCCTCGGCCATAGAGCCGGCTATATATATATATATATATATATATATATATATATATATATATATATATTTATATATATATATATATATATATATAAAATCTCTGTGTGTATGTGTGTGTGTGTGTGTGTGTGTGTGTGTGTGTGTGTGTGTGTGTGTGTGTGACGTCTTCCTTCGAGCTATGAACACAGTGTTAGTTCATGGTATAATGATATGCGGTAACAAATCCCCTTGCTCGCGAACCTTGTATTTGAACTCATTTCCCAGAAGATTCTGCAACAACCCATCTGTACCATATCTGTACTGACGGGAAATAAATCCCTCCATTTTGTGAGATGGAACCCATTCGACTGTCTTTGTATGTAAGCATTGCTTATTTAGCACAAGAAAGTTTACAAGTTCAATGGTGAAACATACGAAGTAGCAATTTGTTTCAACAACGTGTATACAGAGTGTGTCAACAAGAGTGATGCATGCGACAGAAGGTTATATCACATGGCCAGTAAGGTTTCAATATTGCAAATTTCACGTTCCTGTCATTCTCAGGGTCCAGATATTAAACCTGGTAACCTTTTTTTTTTTTGCTTGTTCTCCTGCTCTAGTTCATTCCCATCCTTGTTGCCCCGTCTTTGTAATACAGCTGGATGCGTTCGTTGCGATGAAGACAAATACAGAAATAATTGTGATGCATCTGTTTTGCACGTTAGACTCGCGGCAAATCTTCCCACTAATGAAAAACGCAGACTTATTTCTCACATATGCCAGGAACTGTAAATGTTATTTTTTAAATGCAGAATCATAGAGTAAAGATCAATGTAAATGGAATAATTTCAATTTTGGGGAAGGAAGTTTGAGTACTGTTATAGTTCATGTAAATTATATAATGGATAAAGCTCACTAAAGGACAGTAATACAGCACTTTAATGGACTCATCCTGACTTGTTCTGCGTGCATTAAGGAAGTTTCTAGAAATGCACCAGGAAAATATGTGCAATTTCACGTGGGGGGAAAAAGCAGATTATGTTTTCCTAAGGTTAAAACACTAGTTAACTAGGTACATGAAATATGTTAAAAGTCGTCTGGTCTGACCTGTAGATACATAATTTCTAGTCTAGTCTTCTTCTTCTTTCGTTCGCCTGAAATATGTCTATAACTGCAATGTTGTCTCTTGTATGAATTTAACCGTCTTTTTTTAGTTCACTCAGTGGTTCATAGGAAACGTATCTCTCCAATAATGAAGACTGTAAAGAAATGGAAAAGAGATTCAGAGGAAAACAGGGAAAGATGTGTTGTGTGTACACATCTGTAACTTACACACACACACACACACACACACACACACACACACACACACACACACACACACACACACACACACACACACACACACGCACAAAATTTGCGGCATGCGTAAATATGATTTGAGCTAAGAATTGGCATCACTGCACTGAGGACATTCCTATATGCGCTCCGTCCCCTCGTTCAACAACCAGCATGCACCTTCTGTAAGTCTTTGAAGTGTTAGAACTATCACATTTTATAGATCTGAGTTTATGGAGGAATCTGTGGCTTATTTTTTTCTTTTGCCCCTCGTCCGGCCGCTCTGGTGCCATTGTCAACCCATACACCAACGCGCCCGCTTAAAGCTAAAACAGCAGTAACAGATCGTGATATAAGCAAATTCAGTGAAATCACAATATCAGATGACAAAGAAGGATGCAGGATCGCGATTAGCAATATCTGCTGCAGAATAGGTACCCTAAGAAGAAGAATAAAAATACGTTCAGCCAGACAACGGATTTAAAAGAAGCGAAAGCAGGTTGGCACATATCCTAGTACCATAAGAACTAATTTACCCAGATCTATAATTAGGTAACTAATGACTTAAATGGTGTTTGTCCATCAAGAATGATGTTGACAATTCATTTCATCCAGTGGGATTGAAAATTTGCAGCCGTAAATTCTATGATGAACGGTAAAGGCCTACTGTAGCTCGAAATGTTCTTTGAAAATGTGGCAATTAATGAATCACCAAAAAACGAGAAGTAGGTTGTGAGCTGTACTAAAACACGATTATAAAAATTACATTGGACTTTGCAGCCAAAACCTTCGTCTGCACAGAACAAACAAACACAAACCGACACAAAACTACATAAAACACACTACATAACAAATTAAGGGTACTTATCTGTATCTGTATCCTAGCTTGGAGTGACTGACGACTGACACGCTTTCGACGACTATCAGTGGATTGTGTTTAAATTCTTTGAAAATGTGGGCATAGACTGCTTGGCGTTCCAGGAGGAGGGTCTCCTGCAGTGCTGTTATTTTGGTTTGTTTGTCGAACCATTATTTCACAGCTCTTGCAGTTCTGTTTGCTTCACAAGTGACCACACTTGTGCGTAATGATGTACACCACGAATTACGGTCCTTGGCAGCAGTCTCCGAAGTGTCGTGACGAATTTAAAAAGTTTTAGTGAGATCTTCAAAGTGTCTTTAAAACGTTTCCCCTGTTTGCTTTAGAAACGTTTACCACAGCGCAGCTCACCGTAAACATTTTCGTTTAGGGATCATTTGATATGGCATGCGAGTCAAGTAACCAGCCCGTCGAATCTGATTCTTCATTAATAGAATGTGGATACTAGCCTTGGACGTTCTTTCTAAGACTTCTGTGTCTGGGATCTTTTCTTGATTGAATTAAATAGAATACTGGACACGTATGACTGATCGGAAAATTATGGTTGCATTTCCCGCAGCAAAAATGAGGGTGTGTGAGGAAAGGGGGGGGGGGGGGGGGGCTGGGAGTGGAAGGGTGGGGGGAAGGGGGAAGATCGATTTGATTTGGTTTGATTTGATTTAACTTTGATTTGATTTAACTTTATTTTAAAAGGTAACACATTGGGCACGCAGGTCTGTCTTACATTCGGCCGTTCCAATCACACATCTTTCATACATCAGTAGTGAATGATAAATAGGGAAAAGACATTGTCAAATGAATATTGTTTAACATAAACAATGCACATTACAATGTTATGAGACACATCCCCCACCCACCACACCCCCACAAACCCACACTTCCAACCACCCACCCCCAGACACACATAAATTCCACCACCCACCCATCCCCACATACACATTCTCCCACCCACAAACACATCCCCCAACCCACACACACCCATTCACCCACGCATCCTTCCACAACACCTTCCCCACCCACCCACACACACATACCCGCTCCACACACACACACATCCCCCAACTACACACACATCTCCCCACCCATACACATATCTCCCCACACACACATACCCACACACACATCCCCACACGCACAGAATCCTCTCTCACAAACCACTCCTACCCACACAAATCTCCCCACCCACGCACACGTCCCACATCCACCCTTAAACATCTCCCACCCACACACACCTCGACAACCCACACATACATCCCACACACACCCACCCCACAGTCATACACACGCCCCACCCACGCCTCTCATACACACACCTCCATCCGCAAAAACACACACACATCACCCACCCCTACAACCACTCCCACACACACACACCCACAATCACATATCCACCCCCACCCACCCATCCACACACACACCACCACCCACCCATCCACATACCCATCCACCTACACATCATCCACCCACCAACACCCACACATCCCGCCCACCCACCAAAACATCCCTCACCCACAAACACATTCCCCACCCACACACCCTCCTCCCACAAACACACTACCCAGTCACGCATACATGTTTCCTACACCCACCCACCCCCACCAACACACATCTCTCTACTCACGCACATGTCCCCACCCACACACCATCTCCCAGCCCACACACAAGCACCCACAACACATCCTCCATCCACCCACCCACACATCCCCTACCATCCACCCAAACACATCCCCCAACGACACAACATCCCCATGCCAACCCATCCATCCTGCAGCCACCCACACCTCCTCGACCCACACAAATCCATTACCCACGCACCTATCCCCCACGCACCTATCCCCCACCTACATACACATCGACTACCCACACATGAATCTCCCCACCCATCCACCCACATATTTCCCACCCACACACACCCCGACAACCTACACACACATCTCTCGACCACCCACCCCACATCCCCCACCCACACACACACACACACATATTGCCCACCCACCCACAACACACCCACCACCCATAAACACATCCCCCTCCCATCTCCCAACCCACACACATCCAGAGAGAGAGAGAGAGAGAGAGGGGGGGGGGGGAAGTATTGTTGGCAAGGAAATAAATACAAAGTTAGTAACAAAATTTGACCTAGGAAAATGTGATAATTTGGAAACAATACGTGTATGTCCGTAGACAGTAATGTTACCACAATCAACAGTGTCGACAGTATTAATTGCTCCAGCGGAGGTCTCATGTGAAAAGAATATTGTGAAGTTTACAATGTGATCTTCAAGTCAACCACAGGCTATGTATTGTATAGTGTGTTATGTGATCTTCGAGTGAAAACATAAGCTATATAATATATGTTAGTATGTGATTCTCAAGTTACAATAAAGGCTATACATAATGCAGTATGTTATATGTTCTCCATGTCTTTCCTTTACTGCTATAAGCTTTAACCAATAATTGCTAATTAAACTATCATTTGATTTCAATGATCTTAACGATTCACAAGGCAACGATATTTCTGTGAAAACGTGTTTTGTATAGGTATGGGAAATACGGACCTAATACACCATCCACAGAACGGAGTATTGTCATGACCATGACTTGGCTTCACTTACATGTGGGGTGTTAGTACGGACCTAATACACCATCCACAGAACGGAGTATTGTCATGACCATGACTTGGCTTCACTTACATGTGGGGGTGTTAGTACGGACCTAATACACCATTCCACAGAACGGAGTATTGTCATGACCATGACTTGGCTTCACTTACATGTGGGGTGTTAGTACGGACCTAATACACCATCCACAGAACGGAGTATTGTCATGACCATGACTTGGCTTCACTTACATGTGGGGTGTTAGTACGGACCTAATACACCATCCACAGAACGGAGTATTGTCATGACCATGACTTGGCTTCACTTACATGTGGGGTGTTAGTACGGACCTAATACACCATCCACAGAACGGAGTATTGTCATGACCATGACTTGGCTTCACTTACATGTGGGGTGTTAGTACGGACCTAATACACCATCCACAGAACGGAGTATTGTCATGACCATGACTTGGCTTCACTTACATGTGGGGTGTTAGTTTCCGCTATAAATCATGCTCTGTGGCGAAGGGGTTTACGGGCGCAATTCTTAATACGAAAGTCCGCATACCGCGTTAGAAACACATTTGCGGGTGATTTGGCAGTAATCGCCATGCCTTGGTTTTCATACAATAGTATGATTACCAGTCGCTCAGAAAGCAATAGCAAACTACTGAATGTATTGTATAATTCAGACAAGTCAAATACACCAGCAGTTTCTACAGTCAATTAGCTTTCTGTTTCCAAGAAATGGTGTCCTGTATGTTTTGCTTAATTAAGGTGTATTTTAATGTGACATGTCTACCAGACGTGCAATGACTATTTAGAAGATGTTGTTTTATTATAAGTGTATTACTTGTTAATACGTTTTGCCTTTGGTTATAAACGATATAAATATTGGACACAAATGATCAGGGTTGACGAGGCACGGATATCCCAATCATGGGATAAGTAAGACACCCCCTTTCCACAAACCCAGGGACGCCCTTCGGGAAACGTGTTACAGAAACGTATTTAAAGTTCATTAAACTAAAAAAGAAAACAAATAGATCTGACAGACAAGCACTCAATGCTGACAAGATTGGTTTTACGTCAAATAAAAATGAACTATTCTGAACACGTGGCAAAACATGAGTGTCTAGAAAAGATAACTAGGAGTGAAAGCATGCCAGGGAAGCGGAAAGGAGGACGACTACATCGTTATTGGATTCATGATACGATAAATAATTTACACATCACAGCAGTAGAAGTGAGGCAGTCTGATCTATTATAGAACATCATTTCGAAAGACTGTTTCCCGAAAACTTTCAACGCGGGACAGGCCTCTTAATGGTGAACTTTAAGCATCAATTTTAAATAGACGATACAAACAATGTATGGGCAACATTACTTGTAGAAGATAAATACAAATTTAGCCTGATTTCTAACATGTTGATGTGTTTGACGTGAAGATATTATGGTCAACGCTACTGAACAAATTGTAGATTTATTGTTCTTTATTTCTGAAATATAATATATCAATATCATTTGACACAGAACGTGATTTTCCAGTTGCCTGATACAGATGGTAGGACTTTACGTTTAAACAGCAATGTTATTGTCGTAGAGTGGGGCAAATAGAGGACCTCTCTCTATCTCTCTCTCTCTCTCTCTCTCTCTCTCTCTCTCTCTCTCTCTCTCTCTCTCGCTCTCTTCACATTAAGCTGTGGGAACGATAAACTTGTGGATACATTAGCTATTGAGTTACGTTCTGTTGCATGACAGCTAATAATTATGTATTTATAATTTTACGCCAGCTGCAATCTCCTTTTTGAGTTGTAGCGCGTATACCACTTATGCCTACTTGGTTTCTTAATTGAAATAAAGCTGATTTCTAAATACACACACGCCTGTACTCACACGAACACGTCCAAATCAAAGTATGTAGGTACGCGCATGCCAATAAGCTGACTACAAGTACGTGTTAGTCAATATTTCTAAGGTTACGTCTTAGTCAATATTTCTTCCGGGCACATGTTAGTCAATATTTTTACAGATACATGAGTCAGTCGATATGTGTATGTGTACATATGTTTATATATCCATGCACACGCTTGCTAGTCATTCTCATTACGGCCACGCGTGTCATCTCTCGCTAGTCAATCTCTCTCTCTCTCTCTCTCTCTCTCTCTCTCTCTCTCTCTCTCTCTCTCTCTCTCTCTCTCTCATCCACACACACACACACACACACACATACCACAACACCACAAACACAGACATCCACACACACCACACACACATATCACACACACATACAGTGTCTGTAACTGCCTTTCTGGGCAAAGCTGCCAGTCAATATAACTGTGAACACACTTGTCGCGCAATGTCTCTACATACACACATGTTGTCATTGCTCATGTGGGCACAAGTATACGCCAGTATAACTGTGAACACACTTGTCGCGCAATGTGTCTACATACACACATGTTGTCATTGTTTATGTGGGCACAAGTATACGCCAATATAACTGTGAACACACTTGTCGCGCAATGTCTCTACATACACACATGTTGTCATTGCTCATGTGGGCACATGTATACGCCAATATAACTGCGAACACTCCTGCCACTCGATGCTTCCACGGACACACACGTCTTTCAATGCTTCTGCGTCCATCTGTCACTGCGAAAACACGCAAAGTAAAGGATGGAAGAGGTCACAGAGACAAAGAATAGAATATGGCAATCAAAATTTGCATTCTATCAAGTGAAGAGCATAACGTGCAATGAGTCACTGTCCCTGAACGTTAGAAAAAGTATTCTTGCATGTTACATAGAAAGAATTTTAAAATATGGCTGTGAATCATGGACAATTTGTAAACAGACGAAAATATACCTGAAAGCCGTGGAAGTGTGGGTTTATAGAAGAGTGTTGAAAATTCATTGGACAACCGAAATGAGCAGGCTTGACATATTGAGGGAGGCTATGTGGCAAAGACAACTTATCACAGCTATCAGAAAGAAGCAGTCATCATGTTTGGCTACATTATGAGAAAATACAACCTAGAACAGGTTGCAACAACCGGAAAGATTTGTGGAAAGAGAGATAAGGAAAGACAGCATGAGAAAATTCTTGACAGCCTTGTGTTATGGCACAAGAGAGAATCGACACACGAACTGATGAATGCCACAGGCGATCGCAATTTGTAATGAAGCATGATCGCTCACGCCAGCCGGCAAATATCTGCGTGATGGCACATTGGGCATATGGTGTTAGTCTAATAATTAAATAGATCAACGGGCAGGCGGTGTGTGATGTGTTCAGTATCACACTGATAGCCTTTACTTTCCACCACATTTTCTGGCACTCATATTCATATCACACCGATAGCCTTGACTTCCCACCACATTTACTGGCACTCATATTCATATCACACCAACAGCCTTGACTTCCCACCACATTTACTGGCACTCATATTCAGCTGGTTCTAGTTCTCATCTGTCCCGTTGCTGATCGAACCCGTGACTATCGGACCGACATGCGAGGGTCTAGCTACTACGCTGCCGCGGCTCCCATATTTATCAGTAACCAAGGTCAACGGCCACGTTGTTGTTTGATAGTACCAGGTTCAAAATATGGACTAAAATAATTCATTGAATTTGAGAAACGATGGGACGTGGAATATCCAGTGGGCCGCATTAAATATAAGAGAGATTTATTATGACACCATTTGTATGTATCTAGGTCGCACCTGTAGCGGGAGGGCGAAAGATGCAAAGACACACGTGAGACACATATAGATAGAGACACAGACGGTGACGGGAGAGACAGAGACAGGATGAGATACATGGTCACTGGAAGATGGACAAAGAGAGGAAGGGAGAGACAGATGTTGGCAGAGGAAGACACCTAGAGAGTAATAGACAGACACAGAGAGGCAGAGAGACAGTTTGTAACGAAGAGTGATATATAGATACAGAGATGCATATAGAAATAGAAAGATACATGGAGAGTGACAGATAGACACAGAGAGAAAGAAAGAGACAGAAAGTGACAGAGAGAGAGAGATATGTGTAGAGACAGTGAGAGACAAGAGACATACAGAAGTAGAATTAGATGGTGATAGATAGATTGAGAGAGAGAGGGAGAAAGATAGGCAGACAGACAGACAAACAGACACACACACACACACACACACACAAACAGACAGAGATAGCGAAATGACACATATAAACTTAGTGAGAGAAACAGAGAGTGACACACAGAAAGAAACACAGAAAGAAAGTGGAGCAGAGAGTGACACAGAAAGGCAGAACATGTGCATGTGTGTGAGAGACAGTTTGTGAGTGAGAAAGAGAGCAAGAGAGAAAGAGAGAACAACATAGGAAATATATAACATTGCAATCTGAGAAACTATTAGGTACAATACTCAAAACTCAAGAAATTAGATACATCATTTAGCAACTAAATCAACCTAATTTCATATAATTTACCTTGTAGTAGTTATTCTGACATCAACAAAATAGTAATTTAATAATACCTTATCGATGACAGCAAGCTCAAACATAAACATATGAATTATGCACAAAGACATCCTAAAGTATCACTTGAGATAATTCGGTCGACCGTGATTGGTAATAATTTGGATAACTGCGCTGAGATATCATATACTCCATTTCAGAAAATCACTTCCACCAGCAATCGTTAAAAGTGTTTTACCGGGCCCGTCTAAAATGTTTATGTGATGTAGTAAAGGATATCTCCAACACTGAGCATACAGTGTACATGACTACCAAATTTACAAGCATATGTTTGCTCTTGTAGAAGCTACACCTGAGTTGGGTAAACATTACATGATAAACAAGAGCTGGAGTAGTTGTAGAAGCTACACCTGAGTTGGGTAAACATTACATGATAAACAAGAGCTGGAGTAGTTGTAGAAGCTACACCTGAGTTGGGTAAACATTACATGATAAACAAGAGCTGGAGTAGTTGTAGAAGCTACACCTGAGTTGGGTAAACATTACATGATAAACAAGAGCTGGAGTAGTTGTAGAAGCTACACCTGAGTTGGGTAAACATTACATGATAAACAAGAGCTGGAGTAGTTGTAGAAGCTACACCTGAGTTGGGTAAACATTACATGATAAACAAGAGCTGGAGTAGTTGTAGAAGCTACACCTGAGTTGGGTAAACATTACATGATAAACAAGAGCTGGAGTAGTTGTAGAAGCTACACCTGAGTTGGGTAAACATTACATGATAAACAAGAGCTGGAGTAGTTGTAGAAGCTACACCTGAGTTGGGTAAACATTACATGATAAACAAGAGCTGGAGTAGTTGTAGAAGCTACACCTGAGTTGGGTAAACATTACATGATAAACAAGAGCTGGAGTAGTTGTAGAAGCTACACCTGAGTTGGGTAAACATTACATGATAAACAAGAGCTGGAGTAGTTGTAGAAGCTACACCTGAGTTGGGTAAACATTACATGATAAACAAGAGCTGGAGTAGTTGTAGAAGCTACACCTGAGTTGGGTAAACATTACATGATAAACAAGAGCTGGAGTAGTTGTAGAAGCTACACCTGAGTTGGGTAAACATTACATGATAAACAAGAGCTGGAGTAGTTGTAGAAGCTACACCTGAGTTGGGTAAACATTACATGATAAACAAGTGCTGGAGTAGTTGTAGAAGCTACACCTGAGTTGGGTAAACATTACATGATAAACAAGAGCTGGAGTAGTTGTATCAGGGAGATAAGATGGAGATGGAGATGTGATGGTACAGAGAAAGATGCAGATAGAAAAAGGCAGAATTCATCAACGTGTGCTTTGCCAACATGTTGGCGTTCATGTCTCTCAATACATATCGGTCCTAGGTGTTCTCGATTAACTCTCCTGAGTATATACATCCTCCTTCCCCATCGTGCCACCATCTCAGTCCATTCAGATTTATTTATAAGTTTTGGCGCTGCCTCTTTTTCCACTGATCTTTCCAGTCGTCGCGATGTTGTCCAGTGCCTATCTTGTCATCACATTACCTCATGATGATGTGTATCTCTTTTTTATAGTTGCATATCATGTTCTACAGTCATTAGCCTTTCCCAGGCACTCGTAGTTAGTTACTCCTGCAGTAAATGGTATAGGCAACATTAGTTTCAGGAACCACATCTCGGTTGTTTCCAAGTAACTTCTAATTGGTTCATTCACGTTCTATAATTAACTGCTAAACAGAAAATGCTGGTTCTGTGTAACATGTTCGTACTCCTTGCGTACCATACTTTTCATTTTCTGAAATGCCGCTTTTGTTTGCCCTATTCGGCTCTCAGCGAATTAGAGTAGGAAAAATGTGTCACTACTAGGGTAAGTTGATAAGTAAGTCACAATTAGCTGTAAAATAGTACCTAACTATGATAACAACTTGAAACCAGTTTAGTTTTATGCAGCCATTTGTCACTTACTTATTAACTTACCCTCGTATTTATAAGTAAAAGTCAGTAAAAGAACCCTTTACATGATTTGGTGTGTTTAGATATTTAGCCTTTTCTCTTAATAGGTATACAGGGTCGGCCGAATATCTTTATAGACCTCTGTTACTCGATGGACGAAGTGGCCAATGTCACAAAAGTCTATTATTTTCTTCTTCTTCTTCTCCTTCTCCTCCTCCTCCTCCTTCTTCTCCTCCTCCTCCTCCTCCTCCTCCTCCTCCTTCTTCTTCTTCTTCTTCTTCTTCTTCTTCTTCTTCTTCTTCTTCTTCTTCTTCTTCTTCTTCTTCTTCTTCTTCTTCTTCTTCTTCTTCTTCTCCTTCTCCTTCTCCTCCTCCTTCTTCTCCTCCTCCTCCTCCTCCTCCTTCTCCTTCTTCTTCTTCTTCTTCTTCTTCTTCTTCTTCTTCTTCTTCTTCTTCTTCTTCTTCTTCTTCTTCTTCTTCTTCTTCTTCTTCTTCTTCTTCTTCTTCTTCTTCTTCTTCTTCTTCTTCTTCTTCTTCTTCTTCTTCTCCTTCTCCTCCTCCTTCTTCTCCTCCTCCTCCTCCTTCTCCTTCTTCTTCTTCTTCTTCTTCTTCTTCTTCTTCTTCTTCTTCTTCTTCTTCTTCTTCTTCTTCTTCTTCTTCTTCTTCTTCTTCTTCTTCTTCTTCTTCTTCTTCTTCTTCTTCTTCTTCTTCTTCTTCTCCTCCTCCTCCTCCTCCTCCTTCTTCTTCTTCTTCTTCTTCTTCTTCTTCTTCTTCTTCTTCTTCTTCTTCTTCTTCTTCTTCTTCTTCTTCTTCTTCTTCTTCTTCTCATTATCGCCTATTTGTACATAATCTCTCGTCCAAACCACGCCAAGCTGTCCTATATTTTACTATCTCCTGCAGTACCCCCATGACATCCAAGTATTATTAGACCCTCTCCTGCTATTTCGTTTGCATTGTGGGTTCCAGACAAGAGTGTTTCCTGTTATATTGTCATCGTGTTTTCTCAGCGTCTTTTCTTACCTTTTGGTTCCCTTGCATGTGTTTAGTTTTCTCCGTGAACATTGTGAACACTACATTGGTGAATCTGTCCTTCCATTCTAGTCCCACTATTCTGCACAGGCAACAATTAGCGAATACTTGTAAATCAATATTAATTCTTTAAGTTGCTCCCCGTGCTTCTGACCGATACAATAGATTCCTGTATCTATACATACTGTATAGCATACTGTTTTGGAGTATGCAATGGCAATCCTGACTCTCAGCCATAAGCAGATAGAAAGGATGGAAAGGATACAGAATGAAGCTATGCGCATTATTCTTGGATGTACAAGAGATACAGCATGCAGGGCGATGCGCTACCTTCTTGATTTACCAACCATTGAAGAGAGAATACAAGATTGCAGGGCACGCGTCTACCTCAGAATTAACGCAAACACACAACATCCACTGCATAGTGAAATTAGGAAGGTGAAGGGCAGCAGGTTAAAAAGAGGACGGTCGTGGATGAGTCAAGCCGAAGACATTCTTCAACAGGTGTGTTCACTTGAGGACTTAGAACCTGGCGAGGAGTGGGTGCAAGTGCCAACAGACTTCTGCACATCCTTTTCAGTTTGCATCCAACTAGATAGAAAATGCAGGACAAGAAAATCCGGCGGCTGTGGAGGCTGAAGTACAAGCGTTGATTTTCGAGAATTCGCTAGAAGGTGACGCGGTCATCTACACAGATGGGTCGGTCGTCCGACATGTGAGAAGCTCATGGGCCTTTACAGCTCGGGCCGGAGGGAGAATTGTGAAGGAGGACTCTGGTGCTTTCACTGAAACCACAAGTAGCCTGACCATGGAAGTCATGGCAGTAAGTAAAGCAATAACATGGCTCGAGACACAGACATTTCACTAGGGCTTGTTTCCTTAGCGACTCAATGAACATGATCAAGAGGATAGAGGAGGGGTCGATCCGAAGAGAATGGTTGCTGCCCTCTGGAGCGGTCTCGGCTGGCAAAGATTAGTTTCATCTTCGTGCCAGGGCATGCGGGAGTACAAGGAAATGAGCGGGCTGACAAGCTCGCAGGTGAGGCTACTGTGGAGGGCGGACGCGCCATGGACCAGGCTGACATTCTGAATGCTCTACGAGAAGTAAGACTTTTGCGAGAACCAAGTGATGACTGAATCTACAACAATGGCCAGACTGCGAGAGCAGCAAATTAAAAGAGGGGTGGCCAAACAAGAACACTATGCAGGAAGCCAAAGAAGATTGATAAACCAACATAGAACTGGCGTCGTTAGCCGCTACACGCTGCGGGATTTGCTGAGGAGGGGATCCGAGCACTTATGGACTGAATGGTTCGATGTGCAATGAGGATGATCTGTCGACTAACTAACTAACTAACAGTAGATCCCATTTAACACTGGAGTTAAAAATTCTAAGTTCAGTGCTAAGTTTAATTGTCTTTGACTTCCACACATTTCCTAGTGCTATGAAAGATTTTCTTGCCTTTTGTGTTCTTATTTAAAAACCTATTTCAATCACCCTCCACCCCCATCCCCTCCCCCCACTTGCTGACTTTACTTAGCATAAAATAGCTTCCTGTATTCCCCTAGTCCTAATTTTGGCCGTTGCATATTTAGATTAACTGTGTGTGTAGTGTAGTGTTATAGAATCAGATACCGGTGTCGTGTCCTCGTGGTTGGTGTTTCACGTGGTTTGCTCACTGATAAAGATCTTGCTGGAAACAGTCGAATGTGTATCAGCCATTCGTTTGGCCAGCTTCCTAATCGCACGTCACATCGTTTTGGTCTTAACTGAGCAGTAGTTCTCTCTCCCATCTGTCGGTGTGATTTTGCATTATGTGTGTCTTATTTTCAAAAATAGGTCGTTGCAATGTTTTTTAACACGTTATGGAAAAAGAAACAAAATGGTAAAACATTGTCACAACTGAACAGACTAATAGAAACAGTTATAGATAAAAACAAAATGAAGATGTTTTAAGAGACTGGTATCTTTTCATTGAAACAGCATAAGAATCGTGTTTTGTTGTAGATGACGTAATGTCTACAAACATGAACTCCGCGCCATTTAAATAAGGCACTTCTTGTTGATGATAAATGATAATAAACATGCTAATGATCATAATGATGACGATGGCCATGGTTGTAGTGTGTTTTCACATTTGCTGGTTTTCGTCCCAGTATTTACATTTCTACCAGGACATTTATTGCACACATATAAATGGTATGTGTCCATTAGGCCAATCTAGCGCTAAGCGAGAATTATATCTTTTACCTACCTTACATAAAGCCAAGGCTGAGATGGCAGATTCAACGAGGTGACATTTTTATTTCCTTATATTTGATTGGCTCATTAAATGCTCGCACACCTGAATGCATGGTAGTTTTCAAAAATGCGTAAAAAAATATGTGTAATAGATAGTTTCCAGAATTTTCTGGGAGTTGTCTGGGACGAGAAGCGACAGGGAAGGGAATAAACACACTACCTGATATGTGGTAGCTTACAATATGTGAAGATCTAACACGTCATACCACGAAGACTACATTTGCTTTGGCAATTTTTGTTTGTCTTTTAATCCACACGGCACATTCTGCCTGTTGGGTGTGAAATGTTTTCCTCTATGTATACTTGGCACAGATGAAGGGTGGCAGTATGTTTCCTTCTCTCGTTTCCTTCACATTCAATGCCCAGAAATCTGAACAATGATTCGGTACCCATTTTATTGATGAACCGGCTTGTTGGCGAAGAAGTTACGAATGCAATTCGTAATTCCGCATACCGCTGTCGAAACCAAGCTGCTGGCGATTTGTAAACAGACCGACTTACGATGATGTCTATACAAAGGTTTGAGTTCAGAAATCAATGGTAAGCTACTGAACGTAAACTTGCCAAGAAATCACAAACAGCTGACAAACGCTGGGGTTGACTGGAAAGTCGTGTAACGGATATGCAACTAACTACCCCATTTTACGTGAATACTGCTGACAGGAAAACATAACCCATCAACAGCTGGAGATAAATACTTGACAACAATCTTTGTTTGCAAAAACATAAATTACTGTGCCACCATAGTTCCATGTGTACAGTGGCCACGTTAAGATTATCACCGCAGTAAAAAATTGTGAAGAGTACCGAGAACATTTCTTCTGCAATAACATCAGCATTATCATCATCACGTGCTTTTGTCGATTGCCGTGAACGATCATGATTCTTCACATCTAGCATTCTCCAACATCATGCAACAAATCGTGCCCTGACACGCTTGTCAAGAATCTTCTCTCTCCCTCTCTCTCTCTCTCTCTCTCTCTCTCTCTCTCTCTCTCTCTCTCTCTCTCTCTCTCTCTCTCTCTCTCTCTCTCTCTCTGTCTTTCTCGATCTCTCTTTCCACAATTTCTTCCAGTTGTCGCAATATTTTCCAGCTTCTGGTCTCTCATAATGTGGCTAAAAATGACGAATGCCTCTTTCCGCTATCTGTGATAAGATTTCTTTGTGTCTTAGCCATTAGTAATACTTTTAGATTTCTCAGTTTAGCCGCCAAAATAATTTTAAGCATTCTTCTGTAGAACTGCATCTCTGAAGCGTCTAGTGGTTTCTTTTATGTTTTCTAATCATTCAGGGTTCACAACCGCATGCTAAAAAAACATGTTATCAGTTATCAGTTATCAGTTGGGGTATCTTCATTGCACTCCGGACATATCCATAGGTGCTCAGATCCTCCCACCAGCATATGCATCAGCGTCCGGTGGCTAATAGTGCCAGCCTGTGTTGGTTGACGAGGCGCTTTGTTTTCCCGATATACCTCTCGCGTCTGGCTGTGCCGATTCTTACTCCCAAGTCTTTCATCTTGGACAGCGATGTGGAATCACTGACGTCAAAGTCCTCTGTTCTCGCCATATCTTTGAGGACGTTAATAACATCGGCACGATCCATGGGCTGGCCATCTACAGGGGGTGCAGAGCCAGCCAGTTTATCAGCTCGTTCATTTCCCTCGACTCCCGCATGTCCCGGGACGAAGATGAAGGTGACTTTACGGACAACAGACTTCCGCAGCGACTCAGTCCACTATCTACGTACAGATCCAGCTTCGACCTTCTGAATCATGCTCATTGAATCACTTAGTACACACACGTTGGTATAATGCTGTGATTCCAGCCATATGAAAGCTTGTGTAACTGACATCATCTCCATCGTCATGCTGCTCGTGGTCATAGAGTGGGCACCACTGGATTCTTGAACGGTTCGGCCCGCTGAACGGGCTGTAAATGCCCACGCACTTCTCTGCTGCTTTACAACAGATCCATCTGTATAGATGAGCACTTCGGGGCTATCTGAGTGTTCATAGATGCGCGTTAACCTCAGCATTGACAGCGGAAGGGTTCTGCTCTCTGCACCGTCTGTCGAGTGTGATAATGCAGGAGAAAGTGCACTTAAAAGATGGAGGCACCGGCACCAATTCCTTGCCGGGGTTGATACTGGTAAGACTGCAGACCTGTCTGACGACATCTTCCGCCCGACCCATCCATGATTGGTGTATCCATGATATGAGCTATATTATGTAAAAAAACATGTTTTATGTATCATGCAAAAATTATATTTCTAATTTAAAATAACAATATTTATTACTTAAGATAACCTGCATTATATAAAAGAAGTTTTTGCTTGTCCTGTTATGTTCTTTATCTGCCAACAACAACAAAAAACAAACAATTAAATAAAAAATTTAAAAAAATAAACTCATACACAGAGCACTAATTATACAATATGATATTCTGGTATTTTCACATTGCGATTGTTGTCGTTGCCACCGAGTTCATGCACTAAGCTGCGATTCTCATATTGTGATCTGCAAAAAGGAGCAGACCAGAGCACTAATGGAGTTTCACATGCCAGGGAAATGATCCTTGAGTCCACTTAACCAATCAATAAATAGGAAAACCACCACTCCGCAGAACCTTGTATTGGCCTAGCAAAACAATCCATTAGATGTTTTTGTCATACTGAAACCGGTAATATGCACGGGTACCGCAGCAACCTCTCTGTGTCGAGAATTACAAGATAAAACCCAATCCTGGTGCCTTGGGGTACCTTAATGGAAGGTTCGTCACTCAGTGAAGCTTACCAAAAACAGTATGTCAGAGCGTACGAGATCTGCACGCTGTCGTTATCTCCTCAACAAGCTAACCAATGACAGTATGTCAAACTCTACCAGATATGCATGGCCGTCTGTATGTTTTTATAAGCTAACCAATAACAGTATGTCAGTGTGTACGAGATCTGCATTTGCCATCTTCATCTTCCCGCAAGCTAACCAATAACAGTATGTCAGTGTGTACGAGATCTGCATTTGCCACCTTCATCTTCCCGCAAGCTAACCAATAACAGTATGTCAGTGTGTACGAGATCTGCATTTGCCACCTTCATCTTCCCGCAAGCTAACCAATAACAGTATGTCAGTGTGTACGAGATCTGCATTTGCCACCTTCATCTTCCCGCAAGCTAACCAATAACAGTAGGTCAGTGTGTACGAGATCTGCATTTGCCACCTTCATCTTCCCGCAAGCTAACCAATAACAGTAGGTCAGTATGTACGAGATCTGCATTTGCCACCTTCATCTTCCCGCAAGCTAACCAATAACAGTATGTCAGTGTGTACGAGATCTGCATTTGCCACCTTCATCTTCCCGCAAGCTAACCAATAACAGTAGGTCAGTGTGTACGAGATCTGCATTTGCCACCTTCATCTTCCCGCAAGCTAACCAATAACAGTAGGTCAGTGTGTACGAGATTTGCATTTGCCACCTTCATCTTCCCGCAAGCTAACCAATAACAGTAGGTTAGTGTGTAAGGGATCTGCATTTGCCACCTTCATCTTCCCGCAAGCTAACCAATATCAGTAGGTCAGTGTGTACGAGATCTGCATTTGCCACCTTCATCTTCCCGCAAGCTAACCAATAACAGTAGGTCAGTGTGTACGAGATCTGCATTTGCCACCTTCATCTTCACGCAAGCTAACCATTAACAGTATGTCAGTGTGTACGAGATCTGCATTTGCCACCTTCATCTTCCCGCAAGCTAACCAATAACAGTATGTCAGTGTGTACGAGATTTGCATTTGCCACCTTCATCTTCCCGCAAGGTTAACCAATAACAGTAGGTCAGTGTGTACGAGATCTGCATTTGCCACCTTCATCTTCCCGCAAGCTAACCAATAACAGTAGGTCAGTGTGTACGAGATTTGCATTTGCCACCTTCATCTTCCCGCAAGCTAACCAATAACAGTAGGTCAGTGTGTACGAGATCTGCATTTGCCACCTTCATCTTCCCGCAAGCTAACCAATAACAGTATGTCAGTGTGTACGAGATCTGCATTTGCCACCTTCATCTTCCCGCAAGCTAACCAATAACAGTAGGTCAGTGTGTACGAGATCTGCATTTGCCACCTTCATCTTCCCGCAAGCTAACCAATAACAGTAGGTCAGTGTGTACGATATCTGCATTTGCCACCGTCATCTTCCCGCAAGCTAACCAATAACAGTAGGTCAGTGTGTACGAGATCTGCATTTGCCACCTTCATCTTCACGCAAGCTAACCATTAACAGTTTGTCAGTGTATACGAGATCTGCATTTGCCACCTTCATCTTCCCGCAAGCTAACCAATAACAGTATGTCAGTGTGTACGAGATCTGCACTTGCCACCTTCATCTTCCCGCAAGCTAACCAATAACAGTAGGTCAGTGTGTACGAGATCTGCATTTGCCACCTTCATCTTCCCGCAAGCTAACCAATAACAGTAGGTTAGTGTGTACGAGATCTGCATTTGCCACCTTCATCTTCCCGCAAGCTAACCAATAACAGTAGGTCAGTGTGTACGAGATCTGCATTTGCCACCTTCATCTTCCCGCAAGCTAACCAATAACAGTATATCAGTGTGTACGAGATCTGCATTTGCCACCTTCATCTTCCCGCAAGGTTAACCAATAACAGTAGGTCAGTGTGTACGAGATCTGCATTTGCCACCTTCATCTTTCCGCAAGCTAACCAATAACAGTAGGTCAGTGTGTACGAGATTTGCATTTGCCACCTTCATCTTCCCGCAAGCTAACCAATAACAGTAGGTCAGTGTGTACGAGATCTGCATTTGCCACCTTCATCTTCCCGCAAGCTAGCCAATATCAGTAGGTCAGTGTGTACGAGATCTGCATTTGCCACCTTCATCTTCCCGCAAGCTAACCAATAACAGTAGGTCAGTGTGTACGAGATCTGCATTTGCCACCTTCATCTTCACGCAAGCTAACCATTAACAGTATGTCAGTGTGTACGAGATCTGCATTTGCCACCTTCATCTTCCCGCAAGCTAACCAATAACAGTATGTCAGTGTGTACGAGATCTGCACTTGTTACCTTCATCTTCCCACAAGCTAACCGATAACAGTAGGTCAGTGTGTACGAGATCTGCATTTGCCACCTTCATCTTCCCGCAAGCTAACCAATAACAGTAGGTTAGTGTGTAAGGGATCTGCATTTGCCACCTTCATCTTTCCGCAAGCTAACCAATAACAGTAGGTCAGTGTGTACGAGATCTGCATTTGCCACCTTCATCTTCCCGCAAGCTAACCAATAACAGTATGTCAATGAGTACGAGATCTGCATTTGCCGTCTTCATCTCCCTGCAAGCTAATCAATAACAGCAGGTTAGTGTGTAAGAGATCTGCATTTGCCACCTTTATTTTCCCGCAAGCTAACCAGTAACAGTAGGTCAGTGTGTGCGAGATCTGCATGGCTTCTTCATCTTCCCGCAAGCTAACCAATAACAGTATGTCAGTGTGTACGAGATATGCATTTGACGTCTTCATCTTCTCTCAAGCTAACCAATAACAGTATGTCAGTGAGTATGAGGTCTTCACCTTCGTGCAAGTTTAGCAATAACAGTATGTCAAAGTATATTACCTAGTATTCATGTTAGTCTGGGTCGATCTGGAGTGTCATGTCAATTTAACAAAGATATCTGGCCACTAGGGACATTCGAAAACATGACCATCGAGTTGAAAGCTAGGCGTACTAGCCATTGAACTGCCACCACTCCATCTCATCTCATCTCATCTCATCTCATCATGTTCCTCTTGTACCTTGCGGTGTCGAGATGAAATATAAACAGCGGGAGAGTGTCCACTTATGGCGTCATGTATCGATATTCCTGTGGTATCTGCTATTCCCTCCATCCATCTTTTACGTGGTCGGCCTCTTCGTCTGCTTCCATCTGGTCTGTACATCATTGCTTGTTGTGGTATACTGTTTGTTGGTAACCTACTTGCATGGCCAAACCATTTGACTTGCTGCCTTCTAATAAAATTTAGCGCTGCTATAATTCCCACTTTAGTTCTGATTTATTCATTTCTGATCTTACCTCTTCTTTATACATTGAGTATTCTTCTCATGAATCTCATTTCTGTTGCTGCTCCCCGTGCATAGAGCTAAGTTTAGTATTTGCTTTTCCCCCTATCAGCACTGATGACGTAACATTAGGCGATGGTACAAACACGTGCATCAACACCAGGTTATCAATGTTGCTTATCAGTTGTGTTGTGCAGAACTCCCCAGTTAACTATACCACATAAATCAATCAGTCATATGCCGCCTCCATGATGAAGGTTGACTGAAGTGGATCACCAGATCTCATTGTCGCTCGTTCTTTCAGAATAATGCACTAAACCAGTATATACTTCATTTTATTTTGAGTTGACCTGGGAACCCAGGCCGATTTGAAAAATCTGCCCCGATGCGGATTCAAACCCTTGGCCATAGATCAGCTGGCGAGCATGTAGCGTCTGTTTTGTCGCATCTTTTGTCTACAAATCAATGCATGTGAGCGTGTTTCTCAACTGGTGACATGGTGTGTGGCTGTTGAACAGAAGTCTCAATGTAGATGTATATTCCCCAGAGAATATATGAGTCGATTGGGCAATGAACCGACGCTGTGGCTCAGAGGGTAATGAGACGCGCAGGTCTCATTTTCCATCATAACGAGTCGAGGGTTCGAAATCATCTGCGGGAGATTAGGAAGCAGACGTTGATTTCGATTGTATGAACCCTCAGCCATTCAGATTTAAAGAGGCCTCAGCAATTCAGAAAACAAAGCAAACTACTGAACTACCTATTGCTTGATAAATCACATAAAGCAAACAAATTAAGTTGATTACCACGTACTGCAAAGGAAATGAAATGGAATTTAAAGGTTGGAGTGTCTACTGCAATGCAAATGAAATGAACTTGAAAGTGGGGGTGGGGGTCGGGGGTGGGTTAAAGGCGGGAGTATCGACTTCCCTCCAGTTTATCTTATATGGCTCGGTGGCTTTCTGCAATGCGGCCCGCGGCTAGCTTCGCACAAAGCACGAACTTCGTAACTCCAGCGACGACCCCCATGAATCTCCGAGAAAATCGCACACATCAACCGGATGAGGGAGTCGGGAATCGAAACCACAACCATGCAACTAACGTTTAACTGGGTAATGATTTACAGCAGGAACTAATGGAGATCTGTTTCGCTTTATACAATGTAGATTGAGAAGTGTTTCCTCCGTGGTTCATCTCTAACATTGTTGCAGATGAAATAGCTTGTCCTTTCCACGGGAAAGAACTGTTGCTGTGATTCATCACAATTTTTTGTAACTTTTATTTTTCTTGCTGCCATCTTCCTATTGAACCCATTGTCTTGCATTTGACCATTGTCTGTCAAGTTGAGTTGAGTTGAGTTGAGTTGAGTTGAGTCAAGAACCGTCATCGCTGCACTCAGGACTTTCCCATACGTGCTCCGTCCCCTCGTTCAACAGCCAGCGAAGAGTTGTCTGTCAATGCGTCAGCTGATAGTAGAGATACCGAAGATACGATTCGCCTACCTTGACGCCGAAAACAAATACCGTAATTATATTTATATATTAAATATAATATGCACAAGGTATCACACATCATTCTTAAACTCTTAAGACAGTGAACAGCTTCACACTTCTTATCATATCTGCATTTACCATCAAAGGGAACGAATAATTACTACGCTTTGTCAACAATAGCAGTGCACAGGAATCAACCCGTACAGTGCCATATCTTGTGTGTGCTTGAAAATGAGTACTTATCAGCGGTAAACGAAGACGTGTAATGTGGCCAACAATAATGGTAGTCACATGGCCAACACTGCAGTGTGGGTGTAACGTGATAGATCTGCACATGTTCTAGGCCACATCATAATGAGTTGGGATGCCCAGTTCCTTTCCTTACGTCTTTCCTTCCCGAAAAATTGTCATGGCATTCTGGAAAGTGGCCGTTCCCATTTTCTAGAGGCGTGGTCAACGCCAGTGTCTCCCCTGTCATATCACAGCTGAGGTTTGAACGCCAACTACTAGCCTGGCAGACACCAGCACTAACCACTATACTACAACTGTAAGATGGGGACTTACAGCATACTTTCCAGAATGTATTTGGTAATGAAAGTAAATAGAATAACTGGTCATCCCACTTAATTTTTAGGAGGACATTGCAATTACATCATCGACATACAGCAGTCCCTTACAGAATGTTTCTCTTATCACAGTCACTGACATAAAACATAAAAAATAAAATAAAAAAATAGCATCTTCTGCCTACAGTACTTTGCGGTGTAGGACGAGAATGTTGATTTTGAGGAATTAAGGCCGCCTGTCTAATGTAGTCGCCGCAAACTGTGCAGGTTAACGTTTTTCTTTTCGCACACGAAAACAACAATATATTCACACATTACCGAGTATTCGAACCCGGGTTTCCCAAACGTTAACCCAGCATTCTAGTCTCTCCGCCAGCTGCTCCTTATCATCACTACCTGTTGAAAATACTCTGTCCTTCAGGACCTGTGCATTTAATTCTATGCTACATCAATGATCATGGTACCATGGTACAGTCGGTGGAGATTTGCCCGAAACATACGAGCAATATCTCCGGCGGGCCTATTCTCGTTGGTCGCGAGATCTGCACAGTGGAAGGAGGGGAGATTTTCTCGCAACAGACGAGCAATATCTCCGAAGGGCCTATTTCCCGGTGGTTGCGGGATCCTCACAAGTCAGGCGGGGAGTCTGACGGTAGTACACGCTTTACACAGGTCCAGGATACTTGTGATTGACAGATGTGCGCGTCCTATGGTCCAGGCGCGTACGAGGCCCTCACATGTGGGACTTGGCTGAATGCCTCTAGGTCGGGTCCCTTGGGTTCCAGGGTCTGGCCACCACTCCCCACCTGCTCGTGGAGGCGAGGTCTCGGAGGTTTGACGCTGAGCCGCCAGCGTCTGCAGCCTACTTTGTTCCAGACGTATTGGTTATCCATTCCTCTGGAGTACACAGGGCAAGGCCGATAGAGGTAACATGTCGTTTGGGCACCACATGTTTCTCTGAAGCTTTTCCCAGGCATTGTGATGGAATTTTGGCCACATTCCAACTCACATACTTTGGTCTGAAAAGACTGTAAGGTGCCACTCACATCAATGATCTGATAGGGCTAACCAAGAACTAATATTTCTGCGTTTTAAACATGCAACTCAGCTGTGTTTTGCAGGAGCCTATAAGGATGAAAGAGAACTCTTCCGATAGAAGATGAATGATGTGAGTGAAAGTAGAGACAGGGATGGGTAGTAAATGGGAAATCATGGATGGAGCAACATGTGTCTGTATAAGAGCATCGGCTTGATGTATGATGATTGAGTAATGTTAAATGTGTAATAAACGCGGGTAAAACAAAAGAAAGAGTATAAAGAGAGAGAAAAGGAAACGAGGAAGCCGGTGAGGAAGAGAAACCGGAAAAAGAAGAAAGGAAAGAACGATAATAAGAACAAAAATATGAACAACACATACATACATTCACACCATTTTACAATACAAATAACATAAATTGATATTTCATTTCTCTATTTTCAGAGCGGATTTCATCACCCACAAGATATGTTCAACAAGGCACACCTTCACAACATCACATTATGCATCCTGGCCTTAACATGGAGCATCGCAATAGCCATTGATGACAGCCATTCTGCTGACAATACAGGTGCCTTTGATGAGGTTGACAAGGAACCAGATAGTGATGTATACACGTACATTGGCCCTGAAAACGACGAATATTTCGATACTGATGACCTAGAGAAACGTAAAATTGACCCCTATGGTTTCTATGGCGGCATAGGAAAACGACGTGTAGACAGGTTTGGATTCGCTGGTGGAATTGGTAAACGAGAATTGGATCCCTATGGATACATTGGACAACTTGGCAAAAGAAGACTAGACAAATTTGGCTTCTCTGGGGGTATTGGCAAAAGAGAACTAGATCCATATGGGTACAGTGCTAGAATCGGCAAACGCCCACTTGATAGTATTGGCTTTACTGGGCGTTTGGGTAAAAGGCGTCTTGATAAATTTGGCTTTGCTGGAGGTATTGGGAAGAGAAGAATAGACAAGTTTGGTTTTGCTGGAGGCATCGGCAAGAGACTAGACAAATATGGCTTCTATGGTGGTATAGGTAAACGCCGAGTTGATAAATTTGGTTTCGCAGGAGGAATCGGTAAACGAGCCGTTGACAGGTTTTCCTTCGCTGGTGGGATCGGCAAAAGAAGAATGGATCCATATGGATTTGCGGGAGGAATCGGTAAAAGAGATGAATTTGACAGATTTGCCTATGATGAAGATCAAAGTGCTGTCCTTGAACCCAGCAATCCATCAGAGGTTGTAAAGCAATTAGAGAAGATCACGGAGCAGAACTTGGTAAGTTTTGATTTTCTTCATAGTTTAATGTGTTTACAGCAACGAATTCTGTATAAAGAGAGTGTATGTATGCCATCTGTTTTAATTTAGTGTATGCGTTAAAGGATTTACAGTCGAGAAGGTTGATTCGTTGCACTGGGTAGTATCACAAATAACAGGACCTTTTTCCGCAGAGTAGAGTGTCGGAAGCGTCGCACAGAACACGAACGCTATAGCACCAACAAAAACCAGGGGTCTCCAAAACATTACACTCATAACTTATGATGACATTCGAAAGCTCGAGGAAGGCGGCTTGAGCACTTCGCCACATAGATTTCAAATATTGTCTGTAGCTAGATAGTAGGTATGGTAGAACTGTAGAAAATTGCGTTTGTGATCTTATCAATACAACATAGATGGTTTGAATCCATTTTGAGTGGAATGATTTCTTTAAAAATATATGGGCTGTTTCATAATAACAAACGGTTACAGCTGACAATAATAGCACAGTGTATCCTGCATTGTCAGTTTGACCGAGATCATTGCCTAACGAAAAGCAGTTGGAAGCAATATTTAATGCCTCTATAGAAAAATATGGCGAATATCTTGGAAAGATGAAAGTAAGAAACAAATAGATAATGAGAAGGGAGTTGATAAACCAGTGCTCATTTTGACAAATGTAATGTTTTGGCATATACAAATGCATAAAATCCTACTGAAAAGCATACTACAGAAAAACATAGAAAGCAAACGTTTCAGGTATAAAGAAGGTTTTATATTCTAACACAGAAGCCACCAACAATATGTTGCACGATTTATTGCCTGGCATATATCGCCGCAACATTTCAAGTGCATACAGCTGAGTTATATATTTATCATATGAAGTGGCCAAGGGTTTACTGGCGCAGTTCGTAATCCTGTATGCCCACTTTCGAAATACAGTTGCAGGCGATTTGGCAGCAGACCGCATTGCGTTGGTGTTTACGAGATGGTATGGATGCTTGTCGTTCAGAAAGGAATGGCGAACTACTGCCAAGAGATCACAACAGCAAAAAACGCTGGTGTTGACTGCGACGTTCTGTAAAGGATATGCAACTAACATATGAAGTGATTAAATGAATAATACGTACGGCTGAAACAATTTTAAAATAAAAGAAAGTAATGTTTTGTAATTTGATAGAAGGCAACTGAAAACTATAAACTTATTAGAGAAATTAGACGTATTCATTCAAATGATTTTGGGCACGTTATGTCAAGAAATAAACTTGAGAACTTGGTGACACATGGCAAGAAAGAAGGGGAAAGAACACAGGGAAAGCAGCGAAGTACATATCTGAATGGCTTGAACACATGGCATGGTCGAGACAAGAACACAGAGCTGATCCACAACTCTGGTAGTCGTATGAGGTGACGAAACATGACTATTCACGTTTACTAGTATGGCACATGATGATGATAGATGATGATTAAAGAATTAAAACACATAGTCACGGGTCTTGTTCAAAAATGGACCACCTGTTTTAATATTGATATATAACGTGCAACATATTGTTTGTGGCAACTATGTTTGTATTCACTAAATCCACATGTTCCATCAATCATGTGCCATGCCGATACGCATGGGCGGTCATGTTTTGCTATCTCACCCGATCACCAGAGTCGTGGATCAGCTCCGTGTTTCTGTCTCGACCATGCCACGTGGCCAAGCCATCCAGGTATTTACTTCTTGGTCTACCCCTTGGTCTCTTCCCTTCGATCTTGCCAGTTGTCACCAAGTTCTCCAATTCATTTCCTCTAATAACATGCCCAAAAAATTGTGACTGTCTACGTCTAATGTCTCTAATCAATTTACGATCTTCATTTGTTTCTGGTAGGACTTGTTCATTGGTTTTTCTGTCTGTCCATGATATTCTTTGCATTTACCTCAGAAACCACATTTCCACAGCCATTAGATGTTTTTCATCTTGTCTGCTCATTGTCCATGCTTCACATCCATATACAAGTGCAGGTTCTATGTAGCACTTCGACACTCTTTTTCTTGTGCAACAGCCGCATCTACTAAATGCGGCATGTCCTGTTCATTGTCTGCAATCAAGACTGTATCATCTACATATCTAATGTTATTGATGTATCGTCCCTCAATGTTGATTCCTTCCATATCTTCTATATTTGTAAACATATTTTCACTGTGCAGGGAAAACAGATCTGGAGGCATTACACATCCCTGTCTCACACCTCTCTTAATAGGCTGATATTGACCTTCTTCATTATCAATTCTTATGGCAGCTTGTTGTTTCCAATATATGTTTTTTACAAGTCTAAGGTCTTTTCCGTCAATTTGTAGATCTTCAAGCATCCTTATCATGTTGACATGTTGAATTCAAACATGACTTTGAACGGTTTAAATGTAAGGTCGTAAGAGGAGATTCGCGGGGAAGTGGATGTCTGTCTGTGCTAGCTTCTTAGACATTCTTTATGCGTGTGCATATCTCTACCTCTCTGCCATCTACATTATTCAGTCGCTTGATATCATGGCATTGTTATCGCTATTCTTTATAGCAATGGTTCTCAACCATTTTCGGCCCATGCACCCATTTACCATATGTTCAGAATGTCACACCCCACCCCACCTCCCATTTCGAATTTCGTCCCTATACACATCCAGTATACGTAAAAGTGGAAGCTAAATTTAACAACACATACTAGAGAAAGTGTAGATGTCTAAATAAAACTTGATTTGCGGGTCTACTTAGGTTATAAAACGAATTTCAGAAGGGCTAAAAGTAGAGAACCGTAAAGTATGGAGGGAAAAACAATATCAAGTAATCGGTTCTTGTATTAACGCGATCTTGAAAAAATCTTAATTCTCTCTCCCCCCCCCCCCATTCCCCCTCCCCCTGGAAACCATAAAGAACCACTGCTTTCATTCCGTTATTCTTCCATTGTAAACAAATTATTTTGTTGAAGGAGTATGCAACTACTTTCAACTTGCGTGAGCGATATTGCGTATTAAAAGTTCCAACTCTCGAGCACTTTATAGAACACTGCAACACACATTGTCTTTATAACGGACTCAAGGAGTATGCTTAGTAAAGTGGAGAAAGGAATGTTTCGTGTGGAATGGCTCGTCTCGCTTCAGAGGTCACAGATTGTAAGAATTGTATGGATTTACTGCCCTGGCCATGCGGGAGTGCAGGGGAAATGAGCATGGCTTATAGACTGGCAGGATATGCACCTCTTAGTGGTCGATTACCTATGGACAAGAGATAGGTGGTCGTGCGCCTGTGGGGCCAGGTGGAGGAACAGACTGAGAACCCCTATGTGGAAAGTAGGATTCTGGTAGAATCTCAAAACTGAGTGGGAAGACCAGGAGAACTTTCAATCAGATAGCGATGGGAACGATTAGTAGTGAGACTCTTCGCTGGCTTTTGAACGGTGGGACGGAGCGATTATGGGGGGGTCCTGAATGCAGTGACGTCGGTTCTTAGCTCAACTCAACTAAACTCAACATATCACTTCATGAGTCAGCAACTGTTCGGGTCGTGAAAGCACACTGCCCCGAATGTTAGGTCACTCTGTATCAATTCTTTTTTCTGTTATATACCACTGGAACAGAGGCCCTTGATCATTTCACGACAAATACTCATATCAATTGATCATTTCACGACAAATACTCATATCAATTGATCATTTCACGACAAATACTCATATCAATTGATCATTTCACGACAAATACTCATATCAATTGATCATTTCACGACAAATACTCATATCAATTGATAATTTCACGACAAATACTCATATCAATTGATCATTTCACGACAAATACTCATATCAATTGATCATTTCACGACAAATACTCATATCAATTGAATGTCATATAACATGAAAACACGTATGTGTAACTCCTGCCAAAAAGTGATAGTGAATAGTGCACATACTTTACGCCGAACAATCTGGCAAAGGTACATCACAAGGTAAAGATAACATTATAATAATAATGAAATAAAAAATGATAAACATAAGTTATACCACATCACAATGAATCGTCGTTTCTATTATAGTAATCATCACATTTAACAGCACAAATATATCCAAAGAAAAACATGAAAGGGTGAAGGTAAAGTAATCGCAGACGACGAAGATTAATTAGAAGAAGAAGAGAAAGAAGACGAAGACGAATAAGACGAGCAAGTAGAAGAAGAATACATCTACCATAAACGAGAAAAACAATGCAAACATGACATATACATGAGTTAAATGCTTGAGGATTATTTTATTAATCTTATTTACCTCCCATTCTTTTACAGGAATCATCTAAGCCAACGTGAGACGTGCACCATGCCCATACAACAGGGGCAGTACGATGCGCTTTTCAAGAGACTCGATTTCCAGATAGTTTAGTTGTAGAGGAAACATTGTTTCTATAGCAATTCCTGCATGTGCTCTGGGGTGCCGCCAACCAATAAATACACTGAAATACCAGAAAATGAACACTTTTTTTCTAATGGACTGTGTGTTCCACGTCTCTAATCTGTATGACACATTTAAGTACATACTATTGTTTGATGTGTGGCAATTTATGCTCAGTTCCAGTTACGCACCTGGTTAGTGTAATAATATGCATTTCGAACACATTAGCCATAGTGGTTTCTACAGTTAATGATGGCATCAGTGGATATAGCGTTCTGGCCTCAAATGGTTTTCCCAGAATAATACTACATTTTCTATTTTCGTAAACTAAGAGTAATTCTTCAAACTCATTTTCTTTCCGAATATTGTCACATTTATGTAAGCTGTAATTCAATAGCTTGCTAACGTATGTATTAAACATCGTATAAAACTGTTAAACACCCGTTTAAAATAAAACTCAAATTTAATAGTAACGTAGAGCTAAATCTATGCTATAGCAAAATGACAGTTTAGCTCTACAACCCATTCTATCACTGAATCCAGTTTAGCACTAAAACAAGATTAAGCATTGAATTCCAGATGAACACTACAGTCTAGTGTAACGGTAAACCCCTTGCCAGTAATATATAGTGCAAAGTTGAGCGCACTGACAATACATTCTCTATCTCATTTACCCCAGGAGCTCTTCAAAGCGGCACACTTCAAAATCACCATGCAAAGACCTTGTTAGAAAATTATTAATATTATTATTAACATGACTAAAAAGAAGAGATGTAAAGTAAGACTTACTATATCTCTGTATCAATACAAAAAAGCAATATTTAAAAAATATATTATGACCCCTGGTCATGCTTGTAGACATCAATAGTTCAGCAACAATCCACGGGAAAATCAAATCAAATGAAAGCACCTCTTGTGCACAAACTATAAACAGCGTTATTTACTGTGAACGACGTTAAAACTACAAAATAGCTACAAACAAAGAGAATACATGTTTGGTATTTCTTTAGGCTGGTATACAATTGATAAACATCACGGCTCTGAAGTAACTAGATTGAGAAAAAAGACATGTATTTCTGTATTTCATACACTGTGAATTATTTTGTGCCTAATCTATTAAATCATGTTCTAGTCACAGGTATGATTGTTTTCTGGTCTTTATGTCCCCGTGTTGTTTTATGTCAATTTATGTCGCACACAATGATGCGCAGATTGAATATTATGTATTATAGCAATGACTTTGGATGGCAACAAATAGGCGAAATAATGGAACAATTAACAGACCCATGAGAAATTGTGTGGATAATGAGGAGATATAGGTTTATAGAAGATTGATGAGAACACCGTTGACAGATATAACGAGCAGTGAAACTATACTAACAGACGTTAACTCACCATGAGAACTGGTTTCTTGCATCAGAAGAAAACAGACCACATTGAAATGGAAAGCTGAAGTATGTTGCCAAAACAGGAAGGCTGAATGGGAAGAGAGGTAGGGGACGATCAAAAGAGAAGATGCTGAACAGTTTGGCATCATGACATGGTGGAAAGTCGGTATCAGAAGTTAGTTAGTCGAGGTTCCAACTTCACGGCAACGGGTTGTCCCCATTATGCTCCATTCCTGTTGCAGTGAATATGACACAAAATGCTCCCCACCTTTCAATGTGAAAATTGGAATAGACAGGAGTCTCGGCAATCCAACAGCCCGCAAAGGTACACTGTGCATAATGCCGCCGCCAGAATGCCAACACAAAATTCATCCACGACAACCACAGTTCATCGTCGATGGACTCGGCAGTCACCAGAAAGACCTCATTGACCCGGGTTTTCTCACATGGCTAGGTCTTTTACCGCAGGTCGACCGGCCGAAAGTGTCGCATAAAGCACGAACTCCGCAGCTTCAGCGCCGACTCCCAGGAGTCCCATTAATGCTTGGAAGCACGAGAGACAGAGAGTTGTGGACAGACATGATCACCCACGCCGAACGGCTTGGAAAACGGGGATCTGTCTGTAGTTCTAAACAGCTACAGCTGATATCCCAACGTAATATGGAAGTTTCGGAAACGGCCTGACCTTGTGGTGGAATCCTAGTCGTCTCGGCTGATAATGGTGATAAAAACCGTTCTAATCGAGAATCAAGGAGCGACACCTTCATGATGAAAATGTACAGCACCGTCTGAGACAGATTGGTTATGCAGATAGCTATTCTCTGTAGAAGTAGGCGCATAGGTTCTGATTCCAAACGCCTAATACGATGAGATTTAGGTGCTGGCTGTCTAAAAGTCAAATTAAATGTGCAAGTAGCGATCCGCATGATGTATAATGTTCAACTCTCTAAATGCTGAAAGTGTGAATCAATTAACACGTCTCGAAGCTGGAAGACGTAGTCCGCGAAAACCTAACCGTTCTCATCTGGGGAGGTGTGGGTGGGTGGAAGGGTGGGGGTGGGGGGCAGTCACCGGGAAGGTATTAAGAAGCTGGAGAAGTCGACACGTTTGGGGAAGGAGGATCATTTATGAAGATCCGAAGTTCCTTTCCGTGTTTGTTCCACAGTGGAGCTTGTATTAATTAGATTCTAGAGGTTGATTGTTGATTGATTGATTTAGGAACCGACATCACAGCATTCGGGACATTCCCATAAGCGCTCCGTCCCCATACTCAGATTCTAGATAATGCACCAATAACGCAACGGACTTTTGTTAGATGCTTAGAGGAGTACTGACTGTTGTGAAATAAATGAGAAAGGACGCTCCCCCGGCCCCCCCCCCCCCCCCCCACAATCCCGCCCACATTCGAGTTGGATTCGAATATTTTAAAATTGACCTTGGCTTCCACGTCGAAACAACCTAAATGGTTACTGGGAAGTATCTTTGGAAATACAGGCATCCCACGTGATACTGACCATGTCACACACCAAGTGACGACTGATATATTCAAATATGAGTCAAGCACCATATGCCCAATTCACATTAACGCATGTAAAGGGTCCTCTACTTGTTACTTTACTGGACATCACCAAGAGATGTGAGGGAGGACGTGACAGGTGGGTCAACAACACCAACATATGTCAGGGATGACGTGACATATGGGTCTACAACATCAAGAGATGTGAGAGAGGACGTGACATATGAGTCTACAACACCAAGAGATGTGAGGGAGGGCGTGACATGTGGGTCTACAACACCAAGAGGTGTGAGGAAGGACGTGACATGTGGGTTTACAACTCAATAGATGTGAGAGAGGACGTGACATATGGGTTTGCAACTCAATAGATGTGAGGGAGGACGTGACATGTGAGTCTACAACACCAATAGATGTGAGGGATGACGTAACATATTTGTCTACAACTCAATAGATGTGAGGGATGACGTGACATATCGATCTACAACTCAATAGATGTGAGGTATGACGTGACTTATGGGTCTAGAACACCAAGATATGTGAGGGATGACGTGACATATGGGTCTAGGAGGACTTGACATATGGGTCTACAACGCCAATAGATGTGAGGGAGGATGCGACATGTGGGTCTGCAACTGCAAGAAATGTGAGAGAGGAGGTGACATATAGGTTTACAACACAATATATGTGAGGGAGGACGTTGCATGTGAGTCTACAATACTAATATATGTGAGGGATGACGTAACATATCGATCTACAACTCAATAGATGTGAGGTATGACGTGACTTATGGGCCTACAACACCAGTAGATGTGAGGGGTGACGTGAAATTTGTGTCGACAACACCAAGTGATCTGTTGA